>VXBL01008385.1:710381-944064 GCA_013400195.1 Aramus guarauna | reverse complement strand
CACAACTGGTAAGATATTTCCCTGGGTTTAGAGCAGCTGACAAATTTGCCACATGGAAAAAAAGTCCTTACTGGATTCTCACCAAAAGCAACATACAATCTGATTCAACTCTGCACAGATGATGTAAAATTCGGACTTCATTTAAAATTAAGATCAATATTTGTAAAAGATTTCTTACTCTTTTTTATGAACTCTCATCTGCTGTTTCTTCTGTATGATACTATTAGTAAGGTTTGTGAGATACAAGAAAAGTTTTGCAGTAAATTGCTCCAAATCACATACACTAAGGGCTGAGCTGAAAAGGATTTTCAGTCTCTCAGTATTCTTCTTCATTTCAAATATTCCCTCCGACTAGGGATGGGTTCAAAATATATTAGACCTTATCTTAAAATAAACTAAAACACAAGTAGTAGACAGTAAAGCTGAGATTAAAAACCCTGGGATGTTTCCAAATGTTTGGTTTCAATCAGACAGAATATAGAGCTTGAGAAAGAGCTGGTCAACATTATTCTGACAAAATGTTTTACTGAAAAATACTGTTTCAAAGAAAAGTCAAAATTGCCCTTGTAACACCTTGATTCTTCAAATGCCTACTATTATTAAAAGCAGGTTTTCCAAGGAAAGCCTGTCCTAATTCAAAGCAACTACATTCTATCCCAGACTTCAAATACCCTGTAGAGGCAAAGCAAAAATATATCGGTCAAGGCTGAGGATGCTAGAAGTTTGTAGTCCCTGGGAATGAAGGGCTGTGAATTCCCTCACTGACTGAAAGCATCATTTATTTTTGTTAATGTCTTTTTAATTTTCCTAGCATTTTTTTGTATTTTAAAAAAAATCATTACTATGCTGTATTAAAAAAAAAAAAAGTGACACATTAATATTCCAGTAAGTCAATTGTAAATAAAAATCTTACATTTTTATTCATGCACCATCTTTCAATGGAGAGGAAAAAAAAAAGAAAGGTCATATTAGAAAGTTGTGCACTAACCCTCTATGGTTTTTATATAACCAAATACACATACTTAGCAACACTTTCAACAACCCACAAGACTTAGAGTTAAGCAACAGACCTGGTATATGAATGAGCCAAGCCCTTCTATTTGTTTTGTGTCAGGGAGCAGAATGAGAAAAAGAACTTAAAATCCTTTCAAAAAATCATTTTACATTGGGATTTTTGGTAATTCTGTGCTAGCAAAGGAATACGCATTCCATAGCTTGGCTGTCCTAACGCATTCAATTCATTTGCATGTTTTACTGCTGAAATGAAAATTACAATGTTTTGTTTGTGCTGTATCAGTTTAAAGCATCTGGTAAGCACTTTCAAATTAATTACACTGTACATTGATTTTTTTCAGGCATAATTATTAACCCTTGAAAAGTCTTCTAATAATCAATTTATACATAATTAAGCTCTCCTTGACATGCCCTCTAGTATTTCAGTAGACACACTTTTAAAAAGTTACTTCCAACATGTATAGATATCTCAAGTTCTTGTTATAAGAAATCCATACTGTTTCTTTTTTCCAGACTGCATCACCTGTGTTTATAGCTCGCCTTCACCATCTGATTAGGTCATTTAAGTGACGACCTGCAGGTTCAAGGCACATTATCTATATTCGTGTGTGTACATATATTTTACAGGCTAGCAATGTGCTAGGATACAAGTAGTTACCAGATGGAGTACACCAGCGCTGGGATTAGCAGGTTTAGCTGTGACATCCAGTGCTCTTGCATAGCCCCTAGCATGGGAACAGCTAATGCTGAGGTGGTTCTTTAGGGCAGCCACCACGAGTGAGAATGTGACTTTGTGTGCACTCATTTTTATTTTAAAACAAAATTCCTTTGGCTTTAATGACAAAATCCAAGGATTACAGTAAATACAAGTCTGCTATCCTTAATCTTTTAAGTCAACTATTATGTTATTCAGAAAACACTTTCAATGGAATTCAAACCAACCTTTAAATACAGTAAGCTCTGGTTGCAAACAGATCTGTTAGCTTCTTTGTTTGATTCTGCCTATTGTTAAGATTAAACAGAAAATGCAATTTTCCACTATACAAGACAAGGCATGGACTCACATGAGAAAATGAGGGTGAAGACAATGGCACCTTCTCTCAGTAAGCTTAACATAGTTTGGCTTTTTTACTGTTACATAAAGTAGTATTATTTTATCATTAAATACTGTCAATAGTTAAAACTGACTCTCAGTTTTTTGATGAAAAAAAAGGCTTTTAATGCCATTTATTAGTATTGATTCTTAAAACTGTCACAGTACCTTTCACTGCAACACAGATTGAGATTTCTCAAAGGCTAGGAGGGTGTTATTTTACTAAGCTTCATGGTCCAGATTGGGAGATGCTAACGCTACAGGCTGTGTAGAAGCAGTATCTTTTTCTAAATAATGGTCATCTCATGCTTTTTGTTCTGCAGCAGAATAATGAAGACCAGAATAAGAAATAAAAGCAAAGACATAGTAGGTAAACTCTTAATGGGCTATGTAATGCAGCTCTCAATGCTTACAATTTGTTACTTTTTGTGGTCCAGACAGATGTTTAACAAGATGATCATGGTTCAAGTTTTTCCACCTTGTACTAGCTTAATCAAAGAAATTGTTCTTCACCCAAGAATTATGTTCTATAATATACAGTGTATATAAATTATGCACAACTATAATAGCATATATTAGCGTAACTATCCATTGATAAATAACAAATTAGCTTGAAATTACATGCATAAGAATAAGAGTGTTTCCTTATGACAAACACCAAGAAACCATTCAAGTGAGGATGAAACGCAGCAGTGATGTGAGGGAGTCCCTCTCCATGCTGAACAAAAATATCTTCAAAGTGGCTACATTTTCTTGCATGATGTCCTAGGCTCCACTGCCTGCATCATCTCAGAAGACTGCAGGGTGGCAGAAAGCATTGGATGCAACTAGAGTCTCTTTACCAGTAAGAGAAAAGGCTGCAGTAAAAGCAGGAGAGTGGAAACACTATCGACTGGTCATATGTCCTCAGTACCCTGAACAGGAGCTGCCATCGATTACTAGAGCCTGAAGGCTGGAACAGCTCTGTGACCTGACTGTTAATTTCCTGAGCCTCATGCATCCCACTTGCATAAAACCATTCTGGAGGAGGAAAGCCAAGTTCTGCTTGCATGCATTTCAGCCCCAACTCACTGCATATTTCAGAAATGCAGTGATTTCCACATGTAGACCAGGAAACATTGCAAGCTTCTGTCATTCACACATTAAGCTTCTATGACACACTTAGGTACAGCTAATGCAAACTGTTCTGCGTTCAGAATGGGATCTATACTGAGATGGTTCTTTCGCTCTGTATGAATGCGTACAGTATTTTCTACTTATACATACACTGAAACAAGAAGGATACCTCATCACTTTCCACTTTAAGAGTTACCTGATCTTTTATCACTAATACTTCTGATATTTGAAAATGTCACCATTTTCACCACTAGTAGTATAAGAGAGAAAAAGTGAAAGCAGAATTTATTAACAGCAGTGAATGAAATCAGCCACAGTCCTATTCCCTTAGAAGCAGGACGACACTTTAATGAGTAATAGCAATAAATACCCTTACTGGAAGGCCTTAGTGGTCTGAAGGAAAGCACACTGCACAGCAGTCCTATCAGCATGTTGGTTTCTCATTGTATATTACTGGGGCAAGGTGACCAAAGAAACTGTTATTGAAGCAAAAGAAGAATTTTACCTACAGAGCTCAAGTCACTTGGACAATTCTCTCACAAGTGTCTTTTTTCCTTTCTGAAAAATTTCCCAAGAGCTCTACAAGCTCTGCATTGTCCAAAGCTTCTCCTTGCTGCAGGCTGTCTGCAAACCTCCAAACCCAAGAGCGGCTACTGCCTACAGAAGCTTCCTGGCCCAGGCTGCTCGTTATGCTCCCTTCACATGGCACATGGTAGTCTGACTAGCAGCACAGGTTTTCCTCCTCACCTACCCCCAGTTTATTTCCCAGTGACACTGGGACAACTCTTCTGGTGACATTCCTATCGCATTTACTCTTATCTTCTATTGCCGAGGTACTACATGACAATTCCATCCAAATGCAATGTCATTGCACTTGGCATTGCAGCTAAACACAGAAACAAAAAAAAGCAATTTGGCCAAATTAACATGTTCTCTTTTTCACATAATAGTGGCAAACAGAGCATCCCACGTAATCTCTACAGAACTTGATCAATGATTTTGCGTAATTTCGACATCAGTATCCAACTCTAAGGATACCAGCTCTTAAAGCTGAAGTAGCCACAGTATCCAAGTCATTTGTATAAACCAACAAATAATACCCTTCTATATGCATATGCTTCACATTTTCAAGAGTCAAACTCCAAATTCATTGTAGAGTCCTATATGTTCAGTTATTGGTGTAATTTTATTAAGAGCAATAAAATAACCAAAATAGCACCCATTTAATTTCATCTATCAGACTGAGATCACAGTTCAAAAAGTAAAATTATTTATAATGGTTTTCCAACTATATGTTTTACTTCACATTTTTAATTCACAAACTTCACACTGAAAGTCTGTGGCAAGCATCTACTGATTAGTGTTGTCCTGATAAATTATACATGCTACAAACCTTTGGCAAAAGTGATATTCGTAATAACTAACTCACCGGCTCTCTCTTCATAGAGAACTTCTACGCACTGGTCTCCAGAAAGAGCTTGTGTGCAGGTTGAGATTTACCTCACAAATAACAGCTTTCCCTGAACCTGTGAGGAAAAAATTCAGATATATGGATGTTCTTGCAAAAAATTGTTTTAGAATTATTTCCTTGGAAAAATTAGTTTTGGCCATATTAAATTATATTCTGAGACCTACTGTCCCTGCACTGCTATATTTATTTAAAAAGCAACAACAACAAAAACCTCACAACACACTGTAGTAAAATGCAAGAGTAGTGCCTTTTATTTCATTTTAATCTGAAATCTATTCTTATTGAAGATGCCTATAAAATTTAATTTGCAAACTATAACTTAGATCTACAAATTTTAAAGCAGTCTAAAGAATTTTACAACAGATATAGAATTTTCTATTAAATTGCATGGGTTTTTAAAGTTTTATAGATTCCTATTCAAACTCTAGAGAAGACTATTACAAAAATGTTAAAGGGTTTTTACATAAAAAGTGATATTGTAGAAATTAAATTTCAGTATATTTTTGATTCTTCAAAGACTTTTGCTTTCCCATCATTTGAACATGTGCTAGTCCCTTCCAACATAAATTCTGATCCCATGGAAAAAACAAAAATCCAATGCAAACACTTTATAGCATAGATTTTATTTTAATTATTTTATTATTTTTTTTTAGCTACAATGATGATCAAGGTCACTTGGGGTAAATGCTGGCTATATGGTTATATAAGTAGCTGAATTGCTGTTACAGTGGAAGAGAGTTTGTTACTACAAAATCATAGTCAATGGAACTAAGCTTTATAACAGATGACTTAAGCTTTATAATAGCTGAAATGAAAGAAAATGACTGTAGAACATTTGCAACACAAAAAGCACACTTTTAAGTGAACAAAACATTGATGATGACATTTTTCAGACAGTAATTTAGTGGGCTCCTTTGCTGCAGCTATGTTACTGAATCATTTTTTAAAATAAGGTAATATTTGGGGAATAAACATGCAGCTACACTTTTTACACAGAGCAAAAGGAACAAAAACAAATACAGTGCAACTTACAGAAAATCTGCACTAGGGTCATGTAAGCACATGTCACTATTACTATAATTTTTTTTTCTTTTTGACTGGAGCAGCATTAATCTATGTAAGGCACCAAAGATTACCAGACAATTTTGCTGACCATTGCTATTGATTCCAGTGTGCAAGTATCTACTTCAAAAATATTTAATCAGTGTAAGTTCTTTTTCTGCAACCTAATTCTATTGAGAAAATAAGAAGGTTGCACTATATCTATTCTAATCTTAGTCGTTTTAAGAAACATCTGTCCTGCATGACTTTTGTAGTGTAACAGCTGGCCACATATAGTTACTTTTTCAAATGTCCAGTAGAAATGAAAGCATTTACTCTCCAAAATGCACATTTGAGTACTGTGAAGAACAAATATTCCTGAAGTAAATCATAGTATAAATTCCACAAGGAGGAAGATGAATGTACTTCTACTTAAAAAACAAACAATGCAGTAACTACCCCACCCTCCCCAAACTCAGAGGTAGTTTAGTACAGCTGGAGAGAATATGCATGTTACCTGCATGTATCAAGGACAAGTATTCTAATTTACGTTTTAATTTAGGGTGAGGAGCAGTCATGCTTCAAACTTGTTGAAGCTAGTAGAAGAGTCTAGAAAGTTAGCCTGTTTGAAACTCTAATCTTGCATCAGTTGACTGCAGGAACTTCACCAATCAGAAGTACCTAAAATGTAGCTAGACGTGATGGAACTGTGGGATGTGGCCATTCTGCAATGCAGTTCAGCCATGCCCAGACAAGACAACTTCCTCTCATCCCCAAAGATCTCGTCATCTTCAAAGACGGTATCAAGACTTCATATCCAAAAACCAACAAAGCAAAGAAAACATTGGGGCTTAGGAGAGGGTGTCTCTTGGTCACTAATATTATAAAGTTATTTAGTAGAACCAGCAAGATCCAGAGAGGATACGACTCTGCATGTTTGATCTTACTAGAATGAAACAGTTACATCCATTAACTTCTGAACAAGTCATTCAAGGCAATGAGAAATGAAGGATAAGGCAGAAGATATATTACACAGAATACCTTGTACAACTTTCAGAAAAAGCAATATTCACAAATTTAAAAGTTATCTGTAACTAGAAAACCTGAAGTACATTTTCTTTCACAACAAATAAGATGAAGAGGGCTTTAAAATGCAATTTTGCACTTTTTTAGCACTAAACAAATTATTTGGAAGGAAGAGCAACTTCTAAGCCTGTGAACCTGAATATGCCTGATGATACAGGGACCCTGTATAACTGCATAATAACAAAGGAGATTTTATCTTGGATATTTCAAAATTAGCTACAGGTCAATTAATGGGTCCACTGACCTTCAACAAACACTGTTCAACCAATACTAAAAAAAAAATAAATAAAATCTCCAATGAATGGTGTGTGGGAGACACAGCTTTAATATTATTGATCAGGTAATTTGTCATTAGAGGTTTAAGTCCATTCTAATATTATTCTGTCTTTTATTCTTTTTTCCCCTTACGTACAAAATACTCCCAGAATAGTGAAGACCCTCTCTGTGATGTGAACCTCAAGGTCATTCATTTATAGTTCATAGGCTGCTTTCCCTATTCTACTGAGATGTTGTAAAACATGAGGTGAAGTTTGCTAAAGCACTTGGATGGAAAATCTGGGTGCTTGGCATTCCTTCAAGAAACAAAGACCAAAAGACAGTCAGTGTATGCTACTAAAATTACCATAAATTACAAATTTAATAATAAGTTACCACATAGCAACACATTCATTTTTGTTTAGAAGAAAACCTATTCAGAAGGAACCAAAATTATACTGAGGTGCATCCAACCGTATCACTAGAGAATAACAGATCTCCCCCTCACTACCTACAGGGGCATTTGTCACATAATTACTGTGTTATTCTCAGATAATTGTCACTGCAGAAGCAGCATACAACCCAATGGGTGTTCATTTGTTTTTGCCTGCATTGTCAATAGTAGGAAAAATACATCACAAATTGTCTAAATGTTCTGACAGAGAGCAAGGGCAGGACAGATGTTTAGAAGAGGTTTAAAAGTGACAGAAGCTCTTTCAAAAGAGAAACAGCAAAGCTCAGATTTTAATTATTTTATGTAGCAAGCTGTTAAAAGCGTTACAGGGGGAGTAGGGTGTAAATAAAACCTTCAATTTTGAATCCCAACTAGTATTGGCTATATATCTATAGAAAACAATCTGGCATTTCATTTGAGACTAATGATAATTGAAAAATGTGAAGAGAAGAAATAAACAAAATAATAATCTACCTGCCTTTGGGCTAGGGACTCATATATTGCAAAAATTAAGAGTATCCTAAAATCCATGGCTGCCGTCATACATCTGCTCAGCCTAAAACGTGAAATGAGTCAGCAATTTCAACCTAACGTGTACTTACCTAGTATCCCCAGCACAACTGGCACTAATTAACCTTGCAAAGAAGTGGAAGATATTAATTCAAGTGGAGCACCATGCTAAAACAACTCTGCTGCTTCTTCCTTAGTATAGTTACAGCCTTAATTGCCTCTGTAAACCCTAATTGGGTGTACAGACTGAATATTCCAGGGAGAAACACCAACTTCCCTTTCCATGCAGAAACACTACTTTCAGCAAGACTTTGAAGCAGATTAGTACATATATTTGTTCTACTCATGATGAATATGCTTTCTGAGTATTGGAAAGCTTTTTTTCTCTACAAATATTATCTAATAACATTTAGAAGCACTACATCCAACTCAGAGCTTTCTCATGTCTTCCAAACAAGTAACTGGCCATTGGGTTGTGATGTAAGTAGTGTATTAATCGGGTGGGTGGGGAGTGGGTGCGTGGTGTGGTGGGGATACACCTTCTAATATAACTTTTTTTTTTGCCCTGGGAGGGAGCACCTGAAAAGCCAAAATCCCACCAGGGATCAGAACCGAGTCCCTCAACTCTTTCCTTCTGAAGGCACAAGTTTTGTTGCATCTGCAACATCTTCCACTCTGATAATTTTCCCTCGTCTTTCAAGAACTACCAGAGAGAACATGCACAAATCTCCAGCCTCATCTCCAGACTCTGAAGGGTAACACAGTCCCTGTTTCTCCTCTACTGTTTACATTAAAGCCAAACGTGAATTTCATGTTGTGCCCCAAAATGCTGAATCTAATAAAACCAGCACCTGCGATCACAGATTTGTCACCTGTACAACTTCAGCTCACCCTGCACCCCGGTGAACCGGTACACACCCGATTTGACCGACACCTGTTGCTGTGAAGCTATCTACTCGACACATCCTGTACTACAACTACCATCAAATGAAAATTTTACCATACATTTTTAAAATCCTGGACTTAAAACTGGTTTTGACAAGCCCAACTACAGCTTTTACCATTCTGGGTGTACATGCCCAGGCGTCGGCAGCAGGGGGGCTGCAGGGGCCTCTGTGAGGAGAGGCTGTGCCGGCCCCAACCTGTTCCAGCCGGTTCCAGCCGGTTCCGGCTCGTTCCGGCTCCACCACAGGGCACAGCTGAACCCAGCGGCAAAGCTGGTGGTCTGGGGAAAGGGCTTCTAGTTTTTGTCATTGTTTCTCACCATCCATTCTTAATTGCCAATAAATTACATGGATTTTCTGCAAGTTGAGTGTTTTTTGCCCATGATGGTCATTGGTAAGTAATGTCCCTCTCTTTATCTCAACTCACAAGCTTTTTTATCTTCTCCCCTTCTTCTGTTGAGGGGTGGGGGGGTGTGAGAGAGCGGCTGGATGGGTGTCTGGCAGCCAGCCAAGGATAGCCCACCACGGAAAGACAGCAAAATTATTATGAATAAAAAGAATACTGTGCTGTTTCATGGCATCTTCTGGAACAACAGAAATGCACATTTTATCTGCTGGCTTTCAGTCAAGCGAAAACTGCATGCAGTTACACATGGCTCTTCTCACCTACCCTCACTTCTCCTCCACTGTCTGATGAGGATGCTGCTGCCAGAAAAGCCTTTAGGCTGGATTATGGGAGAGAGATTTTTCTCATTCGTGCTTTGCTAATTTTTCTCTTTTCTCCCTTGTTTTTGTTTTTCCTTCCAGTTTTTAGAAAGACAACCTACCTTAGACTCTTTTTATTTATTTATTTATTTATTACCACCTATCTTCTGATTGTTCCTTTTGTTCAATCCATTTCATTCACACCTTCTAATCCCGACTTTTACAGGAATAAAAACCTAAAACCAAATTCATCAACTTGAACTAATTTAGAAGTTAGCCTTGCTTTGAGCAGGGTATTAGACTAGCGAACTTACAGAGGTCTCTTCTCAAGCTGAATTATCCTCTATGATATATATATAGACATACCGAGCTTCTTTTTGACTAGAGCACGTATTCCACCTCACGCTGCAACAGAATTGTAGGTTCATGGCAGCCCAATTTCTGCTGGCCCAGAAAATGACCTTGAATTGTTAATATTAGTCTCTGTTGCCCACTCCCAAGCAAGCTGCTCTTTTTCAGGAGGATTATCAGAATCAGTAATGGCCTTTGCTCCTGCATGGATTTATAGTATTTGCAAGTATAACTTGTGCAGCATTGAGATGGAGTAAACAAGGCTGTAACAAAGGAGCAATACCAATGAGTTCTGGTTATCAATGTCAAGCTTCAAAAGAGAAATTTCAGTGCTGAAAAGATGAAAATCTGAGCAACAGGGACTAAAAAGAGTTTCTCATTAGAATACGAAAAAGTTCAAAGATGTGCAGACTTAGTTATAATTGATATGCTCTTTGCTATTTGTTCTCATGTAGTAAGTTTCTTAAGACAGTGGAAAACTAATTGTTTACTAACATAAGTAAGCACTGTGTGGCATGTTTTAGTATTCAGTAAGATTTACACAAAAGCTAGAGAAAAAAATATTATGCCTTCAGGATATTGCGTAACAGTTACAGTCTGTCGTAATGATAAAAGCTTCTAACCTTGCTGTCGGTTGATGTCTTGCTTGAAGTGGCTTTGGAGTCAAATTCAGTGGAAACCAGTAAGATTAATTCTAGTGTGCATAGTTCATTACCTCTCACAGAAAAAAAACATCAACAGAGTTTAACAACTTGCTTCTAACTGTTTAATTGTGATGTCTCCAATAATAATTATTGATTATGACAAAAAAATTACATTTTGTGTAAGACTACTGCACAACACATACAGCAACTAAGTGCCAGCTGATACTTTGCCAATTTGATTTATTAAGAGTTATGTATACACAAGTGGCAGCTAATGTGCTGGCTGCCTTCCTGCTATGCCTATTCTATCCTGGGCCCTCCCCTTAAATGCTAATCAGTGAGCAGAGCATAACAAGGAGATAATTACACATTGCTGCTATTCGTGCCAAGAGACTTTATGTAAATATTTTTAATACATTCAGTTACTTTTCTCTGGCTACAGGTTGCATTTAAAGGCAGAAGTTTGGAGAGATGCCTCCTTATGTTTTGTTGTTTGATACTAACTTTTTCAAATCATGTTTAAAATGATGCTAAAAAATGTGTAATACATACATATTTTTATAATTTATCTTTTAGTTAGCTTGACCCATATAGCAAAATTTCCTCTGTAGACAGCAAAGTAGTGAAGATAGAATAGCTAAAGGAACTTTTAATATTGAGTGGAAGTAAATTAAGATACTACCTTTTTGGGGGCCAAAATTTGTTCAACTAGTCTGTTACTTATAACAAGGTATATGTGAACTATTCATTTTTTTTATTTTGTAAATATATGTATGAAAATTACTTGAGTTTTTCATTCTTCATTCTACAAAGCTCACAAACTAAGAATAATGCCACATTCTCTCGAAGTTAGTGCTATGAAAACCTGTCAGAAAATTAGCATGTACCATTGAAAATATGGATAAATATGACAATGAGCTTAGCTGGCATAATGTTCATTTAGAGAAGAAGCAATTAACCAAAAAAAGAGCCTAAACTAGACACTAAAGAGTCAGGCTATTAGTAGAAAAAAAAATGTTTCCTTTTTTTCCTCATTTAAATATTAAAAATAAGTTAGGAAACAAATTAGATTCTAACACACAGCTTTTAAAATTATGATAAAATGTAGTAACTGAAAAAAAAAATCTTAGAATAATTCACTCTAATTTGTGTCTACCATGAGCAGCAAAGACCCTTGGAAGCAGACCTTTATATAAAGTCATTAGACTGTCGCTATTTCAATGGGCAAGGGTTTTAATGAACCAATGGCAGCTTGCTGATAACAATTAGATGAGATGAAATTAAACCATGCACACTCTTTAAAACAGCAACAGTGCTCCTGATAACAGCGACTTAATCATTGTGTAACCTAATCGGCCGCCTGTCTGGAATTTACTTCACTGCAGGTTGAAATTTAGTATTAAATTAAATTTAGTCCATCAATAACAGTGTGCAAATAAAAATTATGTAAGCAAACTGATTTAATGTCAAAATAAAGAGATTGGAAACATACAGAATTATATTTTAGCCTTTATCAGATACAGTGCTTAGAGGGGAGGGGGCTTCTCTGAATTTCCTAGAGTAGGAGAATTCAGTGGTCAGTGAGAGAATCAATACTAAATGTCAAACTAAATAGTATCATTAAATCTTTATTTCTGATAGCTGTCAATTCAGAGTCAATGCTTTCATACACCCTGTTGTAAGTAACAGGTTCAACAGCCAAATTTGAACGTCCAGCAGTAGTAAAACCTCATTTATCAATGTTCAGACACTCATATGAAATCCCAGCATATCAAAAAAGCTTAGTGCAATACTCAAACACAAAACGATTACACAATGGTCTAAGGAAAACCAAATTCTTAAATTCACGATTACTAACAGGTTCTCATGGAAGCTATAAGGACTACTGTGAAAAACGTGAGATATAAAAATACAAATATATTAATTACTGCAGAGATCTATCAACACTCTATGGCGTGACATAAATTAAATTATTTAAATGATGGCTAACATGAGTTATCCTGTCTGCCTGGTGATTACTAACTTTCCCCTAAACTTTCCCTTAATGGGGATGTGCACCTGATCAACGTCCAGGCAAAATACAGAAGCTTACAACCATGTTAGGAATTGCACATATTTAGCTAAACCACTTAGTTTTCTTTATTTGTAAAGCCACACAGATACTTGATATTTTTGGCTGTTTTGTAACTTCAGAATATCATTAATTTTTGGAGATTTGATCGTCCTTCCAAACACTCAGGATGGAATTTCTGTAATGCTTGTCATCTTTTGATTTTCCATTTAAAAAAAAAAAAAAAAAAGCATCCAATCAACAACCAGAAGCAGTATGATGTCACCTAGCTAAGCCAGCATACCGCCTAACCAGAAAACACATAACTAGCAAAACTAAAAATTTCAGTTGTTCTGTGTCCACTGTGCTATGGGACACTGCCATAATGGTAGCACATGCATGTCATATGTACATATATGTATATGTGTGTGTGTGCATGTGTATGTCATCTTTCACCTAATCAACCTGTTGTGAAGGCATGAGGTTTTAATTTCATGGGCCTGAAGAGACCTACGGTAGTGGATTCAATGCTGAAATCTATGCCACAATGTTTTCATTGTATGTATATGCAAGCTCTCTAGATACAAGCCAGGTCAGGCATGCTCACGTACTGATGTGCAGGTATATCCAGAAACCAAACAAGTGCCATCCAGAAGTTTTCACAAGTCTTGGATCAAATGCAAAGAAACTCTATAGTTGACCATTACATGTAAGGCTGTAATATTTTTTATGAGGTGAAGAGCTAACTCACATCTAGAAGACCAGTACAAGGCTTCCCCATCGGTTAATCTCAACTGGATTTCCAGGAGTTAAGTGGTGCTCAGCTCTCAGGCTGTGGTCAACTTCACTGATAATGAGTGATTCCACACAAGTTACTGCTGGCTAATACCTCAACTGCAAAACTGGGCAAATGCTTGAATGTAAACAACCGTATCATTTTACACTAGGACAGCTACAACACTATTTCTCAATAATTTTTCAGGCCTTCTCATTTACACTTCAGATTTCTTCTAACCAAACTTACTATGCGGGACATTTTTAAGCATTAACCTTAGATAAGATGGCCTTTAGAAATAAACATTTTCAAGATGATCAGTATAGGGAGAGACGATGAAGAAGAAAGGAAGGAAAAAAGCAACTTTCAGATTATCTTTAGGAATGCACAGGAAGTCCAAAAGGATAAAAAAGTGATATAAAAAATGCTGGTTTTTTGCCCTCTCATGTTTCAGCAAGGGATTCTAAATATCATCATGGGAGAAATCAATTTGCAGCAGCTGTGGACAGCCTTAAGGGCTTGAACAGCTTAACTGGAGAAATGTTTTAAAAGTTAAAAGGCCAGAATCATGTCAAGTACATGAAGCAAAAATTCACAGATGCTTCCAAATGTATTCATTATACAGTATTACAAAGGACGGCATCAATGTAAGAAAAAATGTTCAAAAAGGATCATTAAAAGCTAGTTTTCTTGATGAATTCTAATCAAATACCAAAAATATTAATATAAGCATGTATACTATATTTTAATCTATTCTAAAAAGTTGTATCAGTATTTTTTAAGAATTATCATTTAATATGTATTTAATGTATAGAAGCTAATTTTTCAGGTACTTAGAAACAGAATAGCCACTTAATTGACGACAGGATTGAAATTTAACAGTTCGCTTAAACTACTCATCCCCTAATTTAGTTTTCTTCTTTGTGTTGAATTTAGTGCTCATGCAGGGAGCCTATCTAGCTTTCATGGCAGTTGAAGCCCAAATCCATAGAATATGAATGGGCACAAAACCTCCAGCTTTTAACTTCAGGGCTAGCATGTGTATTTATCCTTTGGCTTAATTGCACATAGAAATAATGGTGCCTTTAAAAGCACACGTTTGCTGAGTAACTCAGACCTTCAGGATGAAAATAGCACAGGAGGAAAATAATGTCCAAATAAGAAGCAGCAATTCCACTGTTCACTATTATCTCCTTTCATTAAATGTGTGCATTTTACCTTTCCCATCATCATCCCTCAGCAGTGCTGCTTAGGAAGGAGACAACGACGTTTATTACAAGCCCATCACTCCCAAGGAGAGGTTCTTCAGCTACTGCTCTCTGTAGTGACCTATGATCTGAAATGTGGATAAGTTAATTGTTCAAAGAAAATTCTACTGTTCTGGAACTACTGTAAGCATACTAGATGCAAAGGACGTCATGAAAATCTTGATGTTTGTGTCTGTCCCCCCCTTCTCACACTGGAGCTCAAATCACTTCTATGTACTATTCCAGATTTGCAATGAAGGTAAGTGGCAAAAAAACCACCACAAAACCAAACCCAAAAGATCCTTTTTTACCCTTTGGTAGTGTAAATTTACTGCACCATAGAAAAAACAACAGTTGAGCAACAATGACATAGGAGAGTATATCTGCATCAATATTAGTAATATACTTTCTGAATAAATACTCTGTTAGTTATCACACAAAAAGGTATAACATAGAGCATTAACATAGAGCATTCTAATGATAATTAGATTTATATGGTATTTGTAGGTAGTTTGACAACATTATGAAGGACCTCAGTTCAAAGTGGTGTAAACTGTGATCTCCTCATTGGTCTATTTATGTTTTCTGAATCTAGTGCCAAGCACCCTGGTATTACACAGGATTATTTTTTCAGTAATGATTCTAATATTGGCTTCTGTGCTATACTTCTGTGTGTTGAGTCATCCTTGAGGCATCCTTCTGCTGGAGTTAGTCTGGAAGCTTGCACCACCGAGACCCTTCCCCAACTCCAAAATGTGACACAGCAAAGCCACCCAAATCCTGTTACTTTTCTCCACATCTCCAAGAACTACCGTCATGTGCTTTTGTATAAAAATCAGTGTATGACGCTGATAGAAACCCAACACAAAAGAACTAATCCCAGTCACTACCTTTTTAACTAGTAAGGTCAATAAATGTTTTGCCTAAGGAAATCTTCAATTCAGGAGCCCATTTCTACTCGGGAAATATACATTTAATCAGGATTTAAGTATTTGTGTAAGTTCTGTTTCCCTATTGTAGCAAGCCATATTTAAGGTTGATCTCTTTTATCATCTCCCAATCCATCTGCTTGCCAACTTATCTAGTATCTATCAAAGGCTAGCAATCAAAAGCCTTTGTTGTTCTTTTATGTTGTACAATAAATAGCTCTGAAGTTATCTGTTATAAAAATTATGAACAGCAATGAAGCTATGACATACAAGTCCTCTACAATAAGAAACTAGAGTTAAAAGATGAATTTGTGTTCTAATTGAACTAATTATTGGGAAAGGAGATTGCAGCAAGGCCAAAACATTGAACTAATTCTCTGTGGAATGCCTTCTGTTAAAGAGGACATGAAAAGAGTCCTCACATCATGTCAGTAATTATTTTGGAGAATACAGAGCTGAAAGTTACGTAAATGTCCAAGAGTCTGTTTAAAGAAATATCTAATTAACAATTAAAAAAAAAGGTCCTGTTGTGTAGAGCTTCCTGAAGTCCTAGCCTTTGTCAGAGACACAATCTCAGCTGCAGCTGTGTGGCCTGTCTTCTGTTCTAGGATACATAGGTCAAACTCAATCAGTCTCTGGCTACAACTTTATACATACAGATAGCAAGAGGCTGAAAAGATGTTGGGTGGGAATCAGGTGGTGCAGAGCAGCATCACTCTGGTATTTTAGAACAGCTGAGGATATCACTTTAAATCCTTACTAATAGGATTATATACCTATTAATAGGTATATAAGCTACATGCAATGGACCTGAGACTCTACTGTGCTACTCCAAGTTTCCATCCTTAAAATTTCTTCTAAGTAATTATTTTAACAGAATGACATGACTGAAGTATCTCAGTTAAAGCGATGAAGCCAATCAGCATTTCCATGCTGTATGTGTACCGTACATACTGTCACAGTCTTTCTGTACCTAGTTCCAGTACAAGTCCAAAAGCATGTTCACAGTCAGAAATACCCCTGAAAGCTTTTCCGCAAAAGAACACTTTTTCTCTTTTCACATCCTATTCTAAGGAACCTTGAGCATCTCTAGCTTTAGGGTTTTTTTCTGCATTTAGCTTTCTCCTTGCTAAGAGATGCTGCAGAATATAATTTATGCAACCTCAGACCTATGAGGTGCATTTGTTTTTTTGTCTTCTGTTCATAAAATCAGAAAAAAACCCCAACCCTCTGCCTTTTGCTTAGAAGATACAACTGGTTATGTTTGCAATATCCATCTTTCTGTAGTCAGACTATTAATTGGAGTGCACAGTCCTGTCATTCCTATTTAGCCTTGACTAACTTTGTATCCTTTACTGCTTCCTTAGGCAGTAAGCCCTTTGTATAGTTTGCTAGGGGCAGTCCCAAATTCACAGTCTCTGCTGTTGCAGTCATTTGCAGGCGCTGCCAGATTTCCACCAAAGAAGAGAGTAGCGGCACTGCACACACCCTGGACAGCCTGCCTTCTCCCTCCCAACAAGGACAGCTTTCTTCTGGGGACTGGGGCAGCAGCAGCACTTCCAGAACCGGTCTTTTTAATTTACTGGTTGCTGTTTTAGTTACGTACCTTCAAATTTGGTCTATTGTGTTCATATTCTACTTGTAATACACACAGGAGGAAAATGAGTCAAAAAAGTCATATCAAAATAACCTTTTAAGGTTTTTTGTAGGTAGATGGGATATTCTGATATGGGAGTCCATTATTCTTCCATTTAGGCATTACAATATCCTTTAACTTACTCCCATTTTCCCTGCCTAATTTGCCATGTCTTAGATGCCAAGAATGTGTAGAAATCTCTGAGGGGCGTTTCTCTCAGCAGCAGAAAAGGAACATTGGAATAATGACTTTCAGGCATTGGTGGCAAGCACAGTATTCTCAGAAGCATAAAATCAGAAATGGAAAAACTCCTAATAGGTCACCTAATCTATCTTTCTGCACAAACTGAGTTCTGCATAGATGAAATATCCTCAATTTTGTTAAGAAGTTGCCTGCTTGGGATTCCATACACAGATTTCTTTCCAGTAATACAGTCATATGCTCTTCCCCATGTCCCCTTTGAATCTCAAGGAGGAGTAAAAATTCAGAATATATAAAGAATAAAGGATGAGAAGTTCAGAGAGTTGTTACATTAAAACCACCAGCTTAACCTGACATAACCCAGAGTTTTTGGCTCTGTATTAACAGGAAAAAATATTAGACGAGCATAACATTTCTGTGGCAATAATTACTTTCTAAATGTACTGGAATAAATTTAATCTTGATGAAATTCCACCTGATGCCAATGCAGTAACTACTGCCTTTATAATACACCTCCCTAATTCTTATATCAGGAGGATAAGATCTTGAAATTCCCAAATAATGAACTTTCTTACACAGTTAGATGACTACCGATATCTAAAGATACACTTTAGCAGTTCCTCTCAGAAAAAAAATAATGATGTGTTTGCAAAAGCTAATAGGTCTATATTTGCTCTCTGCTTAGTTCTGCAACTTTTCAATTACACCACTACCTTATTTGTGCTACTGTCATTAGTAGGAACTTAAAACATTAAATGGCCTCTGAACTGGACATCTGTTAAATCAAGTTACACTATTCAACCAGTTTCACCAGCAGAAGCTGTGGCAGAATATCCACCCACATCCATACGGTGTTAGCAAACATCTCTAGACCATGGATCACCAAAAGGTATCAATACTGTCAAGAGTTTTAGGCCACAGTCTTATGCTACCAGCAGAACAGCTCTTATTTTTTAATGTGCCTTAGGGATGAAGGAACAAACTGAGGGTGAAGGAACTAAAAGGCTTATCTTTCATTCAGTAGCTGTTCCATGGATCTGGAGAAAACAGACACCTCACATGTTCAGCTGAGTAGCAAACAGTCACAGATGGATGAGAAGCTGACCTTCTAAAGCATCGTTCAGCAGAGCTGAATTAGCACAAAGGTATAAATAACCAGCTATTAGTATTGCAGCAGAAGCAGTGATTCTGTCACACTGCAAGGCAAGACAATCAGATTTTATTATTTGTATGTAATCACAATTGCTATGGGGCAGAAAGGAGTGGAGAGAGACAAATAAATTATAACCTTTTTGCAAAAGTAAAATCAAAGTAGTTTTGTGGAAGCATTTAAAGCAATAAGAGTTCTTCCCAAATGGGGCTTCTTGTATTCATTTTGACAGCAAGGGAATTTTTTTCCAGATCACATAAAAGCAAAAAAGAAAAAGTTTCTGTCATAGCTTAAGCCAGTAGTTTTCTCCTAGAAATGTGTTTACAGTTTTATTCTCAACAGGGAGGCATGTTTTGCATGTAAATAGCAGGTGGTTATGGAGAGTTACTTTGACAGCTAATGTCTTGAGTTGCCTTGACATCTGTGGTCTAATAGAGTGGCTCTGTAGTAAGTGAAGTTCCTGATGAAAGGCAACCAAATTAAGTGGAGTTTTTCATCTCAGTTTCTAGCCGGCTATACTGCGACCATTCAAGGGGGAATGAAGAAATGATTAAAAAGAGATTGCACTCTGGCTCCGGTGGCAACTGACATAAATGAACTTGAAAAGACAAATAAGAAGACACTAATTTTAAAGCCACAGTGGTTCTTCTCAGTCAGCATCACTGGAAATTGCATTGCTGAAAGCAGAGGTGGTCTGATTCTTGCCCAGAAAACAAGCAACATCATGCTGTGGCAGAGGGGGAATGTCAAATGCACCCCGAAGAGAGGTAATTAAAGTCTTTGTCTTATTTATTTTTCTGTGTAGAGAATTAATAGCTACAGTGTTCATAATGTCTTTTGGCTCCTGTGCTTAGGCTTAATTCACATTCTCTTTCTGTTTCCTAAATTATAATCTGAAAATTACATTGCAGATCTCAGAAAGGTACATGACGCTCAATAGTAATGTCTCTGTGCCAAAGAATTGAGGAGGCCATAATTTTTCCATGCTGCAATCATGGACTTTTCTTTCCAGGTGATGGCCTTTCCTGTGCATCTTCTCCTAGAAAAAACTGACTTAAGAATCCTACAAAGATGCTTGGGAACAAGTATAATATACTCATCAGTCAAATATATTCAAGAAGTGTTAGAAGACTCCCTAACCTATAAGGCCCTACAAAACTACATAGAACGTACAACTAACTGATCCACAAATGCATTTACTTATGTTTGTCTTGTATGCAGATTAGGACAAGGGGTTTGCAGGCATTTCAATGATTCAATTCTGCTACCCATTCATTCTGGTCCTTCCAACTGGATCTTTGCATTGAACTGTGTGGCTTTATTGTAAAAACAAATCTTACTCTTCAACACCACTTTGGGTAGGTTTGCTGCTAGAGCTGCCCAAGACACATTTTAAACACAAAATATTGCTGAGAAAAGCATATCCTTTTGGCAAACATAATTTTTTTCCCCTCTCAAGAAAAGGTATTACCAAGATATTGCTGCTATCTGATTTTACGGTAATGTTTAGAAACAGAAAACTAGATATTTAAGCATTAATTTTGTTCCTCAAAATTTTAGGAATTCTGGACATTACATCCTACACAACTGTGAAATGAAAGGGAGTTCATGGAACAGCTGCTGTGTTGTAGCACACTGCTCACATTTCCAGGGAACCCTCTCTTTGGATAGCTTGTGAAAGCCCTAAGTGCGAATGTGACCGTCTCCTCATAGATTTGCACATTTCCATGCCACCAGACCCTGCAGTGGTGTGAAATATTCTTTGCAAGAGAAAGAACAGTGTCACTGCTAATCTGTTTTCTCTGAGAAACATCCCACTTGAATAGGACCAAAGGTGAAAGCTGCATCTGAGACATGTAGGATACAACATCAGTCTGCCAAGCTATAAACAGAATGACAGTCCTAAACATTCCTTAATTATTCTGATTCTACTTTGCCTTCATATTGGTTGTTGGCAAGTATGCTCCATTTTGCCCTACAGTTCTGCTTCAGAGAAAAAACTGTGTTTGTCCTGCCTTTGCTGTCTGTCAGAAGGCTGCCACCAGAAATATGGTGGTCTTACAGGGATCTGACTTGACAGGTAATCTATTACATGATGCATCCTCAGCCTATGCCTGCCTCTTGTCCCAAAATGCAGGTAGAGCTAGAAATCAGAAGAACATTCCACTGGCTCCTTTTTTTCACTGTATGTCTCTGTTTGCATCAGTTGTGTTATGTCCAGGAGCGTTAAGAAGCTATGTACACGTAAGGCTTAGGATCTGTGGGGAAAGGAAAAGAAGCTCTGATTAGACTAGACTCTGCAGAAAATTAAAACACTGAAGCTCCATAACCAAATCCTGAAAATCAAATATTGACAAGCAGATAGTCCATAATAATCTTTTAAGTGTTTCTGCTCTGCCAATTATATGCTAAAAATACTAAGAGCCCACATTTCACTCGAGGTAAAATTACCATGCAAGTGACATTTCCTCCTTTTGCATCTCATGACAAGACTTTGACTTAGAAGTCACAAACAATCGTAACAGTTTGCTAAATCCTTGCCATTCCCTTTTTTCTCTGCAGCTTTGACACAACATTGTTAGAAACGATACAACTATAAATCCATTGCTTAGCAAAACTAGGTAACCATGTATCTTCCAAAGAGCAAGAATTCACAATGGAATATTCGAACACAGGGAAACAAACGTGCTTGAAAACACACTAACAAGTTTCTTTTCTGCTGAGAAATATAAAGGTGGCAGGAAAGTTGCATTTAGGAATGCATACAAAGATGATGCAGCCCATGTGGTTACACTGAAACCATTTCTGCTGTGCACTCACGCTACTGCCTTCCACAGACTTCATCACCCTTCTCACAAATCTGGTAATTGTACATGTCCTACTCAAATTCCTTCTCCAGGAAATTGTATGAATGCAGCTGTAATGATATAAACTTGAACACTCACAAGACAACAGATCGCTTTTCATTTTGTAGGAGCAGCTGGCCTTTAATTCCCTTTTTTTTTTTTCCTTCTCATCAGATCTAAAAAAATCTAATCCTTAACAGATCATTGTGGTAATACTTTCATATGCTTTGGTCAGAAACTCAGATATAATCTTAGGTAATTCCTCATGTAATGATTGGTATAGGACGCATACAATCATGTCTTTCTAAGTCATATTGCAAGTTATATTTTAACAGCAAAACTAGTATGCTAGTAGTAGTAAGCCGCCAACTTTCACCTTCTCTCTCAAAAAAAAAAAAAAAAAAGCTGTGGAAAAAAATTTCTACTGAATACACTGAACTTACACCTCAAATCAAAGCTAAAATATTATGATCTATTGTAAATAATATGATTACTCAGAAATACAGACCATACAGACCAGTATCCTGCCAAAAGCCTATCACAGTCACTTGAAGTCATTTTAATATGAAACAACACTAACTGCTGTAGGATACAATGTTCAATGAGAATTTATAACTTATTGCATTCTCACCATTTTGAATGAAAGTTCTCATTAATGATGAAACAAAGAGTATAACAGCAGAGCTACCAAATGAATTCTTTGAGATTATAATAAGGTATAATTCATGTATGTCAGGTGTGTAATATACATCTGGATGCATAGCTGTGATTTATTTATTACAGGTTAGCCATCTATCTCTTAATCCAAGTTATCTGTTTAATGAAGGAACAAATAACAGTATCAGACAGCAAGAAATAAACCAGAAAATACCTACTATACAAGAAATTAATAGCTGTTGGTAACAACTTAGTGTGTCTAATCCAGAATAATTCCTTTGTTAAACTATATACTTCCACTTTATTATCCAATATATGTCTGTCTTTGTGCCAAACATGCCCATAAAACAAATAAAACCAAAAAGTGAATGTTGCAAAGAACAACATAAAATACTGAATAAACATGTCAATACAAGCATATAATTTCTGCAGGGCAAATCAAGACCCAGGTGGTACCAACTCTTCTGTGACACAGGCAGTAATGTTCCAACAAAGCAATGATGCGCTTATGCTAAAATCATTTTAGGATTCTATTTATTTTTTAAAATGTTGTGGAAAAGATAGGATATTGAAAAAGTATAAGGATTTCTTCTTATAGGCTACATCTGCAAATGTTTCTCAGTATAACAATGATTTAAAATCATTGCCATCTAGCAGCAAATCACTTACCTGAGAAAGTGAGCAGACTGAATTCAGTCTAGCTCTGAGGGAATAAAAATCTGTGTGAGAAAAAATCAGTTCAAACCCATGTTGGACATCTCATTAGATAGGCTGAGGATTAATGAGGCTACAAACTAACTGCACTTTTGTTCCTAGAAATGGTCTTTGTCTGATTAAAGGTCAGACACATTGACAAAACAGTATATAAAAATTATATAGGTATTGTCCTTGATGTTTCTGTTTCCTGCAGAGAGGACTTCTGTGCTTGAGTGTAGCAGTCAATAATATTCACATGCAGTTAAAATTAATCTTAAAGAGGTGTGACAGATTTTATCCTTCATCAATTCTAAGTTTGTTAAGATTAATGAAGCACATTTCCAAACCTGATGATGTATTTGCTCTTTACATCAATGTGCCACGTTACTAATAAGACTGCATGTATTTATTACTATTGCTATACACTCTTCTTATAAAACCAAAGAATAACCCTTGACTGAAATGGCTGGGTAACTTAAGATGTTACCAACCTTTGAAGTTTTCACATCTTAGACCTCGGGGGGTGGGGGGTGTGGTATTTGTTTTTTTAACAAAAGGTCATCAGAATATAATGTAGTCTTAATCACCTCAATGCTATAGCTTAATTAATGGTGAATTAAAATGTAGCATCTATTGCCTATCACCAGTATGTGGCATATGTTCATCATATAGAGTGTGCAAGATGAAGAATTTAGTATACGCAATTTTTTTCTGCAATGAGTCCTAGGCATTGTTACTCTGTCTTGCCAACAGCCAAAATGAAACCTTGAACAGAAGACAGGAATGAGTAACTGAATGGAGGTCAGCCTTCAGCTTTTCAGTTGGCGTACTTTGCTCTTTCTTGATATTCCTTATGAAATTAATCCATCTCGCTATCTCATGTTTAATTAGTATTGACAATGATTCTCTGAAGTCCATTTTAAAATCAGAAGTTTCTAGGATGTATCTCCACATTCTGACCATGTGATCGATACTCCTTTTCCTTTACACTCCATTTATTAAACCTTGACATGCAGTCTGTCAAGTAATCTAGAGGTTTTCAGATGGGAAAATTTTTATATAATTACCAATCCCAATTTTTTTCATTATATATTCAGAATGATATATCAGTTACCTGATATGTTCATTCCTATTGCTCTATCCTGAAGAAAAAAAGTGTACCAATTTAACCCTGCTGATGCTTTGTAACTCCCAATGTCATCCCAAATTCACCTAGATTCAGCCATAAAAAGCTTTCTTTCACGTCCCAGGGATTAGGACATACAGTGCTGTTCCTTTTGGGTTAGATGAATGAAAACAAGAAAGCGAACTACCATCAACACATTCTAACCACCTTAATCAAAGTCTCCTTCCTAGTGCCTTCAACTGCTCCATTTGTAAACTGTGAAACCTAGTACAGTCCCTCTTATGAAAGCTTTGTGAGGCAGAAAGCAAATACTCAACTCCCCTCGTGGATCTCCTCTGATACGATGCAATACATTAAGCTCTGCTTTGTGTACTGGGTTATGATGCCATCAAGAATCAATACAAGAGTAACACCATATATAAAGCAGGCCGCAACGTCAAACAAAATGCCACAAGACAACAGAATTCTCCCAATTATTTTTTTTTTTTTAACAAAATCCATTGCCATTTAGTAATCACGGTTTAACTGGATGCAGCAACTGACCCAGGTGGACTTTGTGAGAGTGAAAGAATGTTGTTAACATTTGAATGAAGCTGAGGCCCCACGAGGCCTGCAGAAAGGCGGCCTTTAACGGTGCTGGTAGGAACCTTCTGTACAGACTGAAGCAGGATCTCTTTTATTCTTTTATTATCACATGTGTGTGCAGCAATCACACAGTAGGATTCCCAGTCCCAACTGGGGGCTTCTACCACTCCGAGATAAATAAAATATGTGATTAATAATACACACTAGAGCAACATCAGTACTTCATAAGAAAATGGTAAATACACTCCTGAAGAATAAGCATGTACTTTACAATAATTCTACTTAGCATTCAGTTTTTCTTCTCACTTATAAACAACAGTAACAGGACAAAAGATGGCAATTTTAATTGTAAAGCAGCCTAATAATTTTATAAAGGGAGCTGTACTCCTGCTGTACATCACAGCGCAGTGAATTCCTTTTGAAACGGGAGAAGGAAAGAATAATCCCAGAAGCTCTAACAGATAAGATGAAATGCCATCCTAATGCAATCTGCGTCTTGTCGCCACCATAATAAGTAGCTATTTTTGTTTAGCAAATTGAACACTGCATTGTTCCCAATAACCGGAATGAGTGTGGACGGGGAAGAATGTGCTTACATGGGAATAATTTTTATGTAATTATTAATGAAGTTGTTTATTGTTCACATTGTCTGTGCAGCCTATAAATGCTTATATTGAACATTCAGCAGAACTTAGACAAGCCATTAGTCTAATTTGAATAGAGGGAAGGGATCAAAGAGACTACAATAGAGTTTCAGCAGATTTTGAATTTTACTTTAATTCAGCAGAGTCCAATCTGCAAATCTCAGGTGATTTGACAGACTGCAAGTCTCTTCTACTCATCTCTATCTGACTTCATAAATCCTTCATATATTTCTGCCCAAAAGTTTAAGACTTATACCTTAGTGACTGCCTTTGGATGAGAGTTATTTATGGCTGTCAGTATTCGAAAAACAGGTTTAGTATGAAGAAAGAGACTCTCTGGCAAGGCAGCTGAACTGTGAACGAGTCTTACTCTAACTGATTATAATTTTTAAATGCAATATAGGTATAGGTGTGACATCTGAGTCCTATGGTCCAAACCATGCTTATAAGCAGAAACATTGCCTTTACTTGAGAAGAAAGCTACCAAGATTCAAAAGAGCAGATGGAAAAATGAGCCACAGAAGAATGCTGGGTTTCCTAGAGACCACTACCTGAGATTCAAAAAATGCTTTAAAGCTCTAAGAAATTGAAACAGGACTTGAAGATCAAGTGCATTTTTTCTTTTTCTGTATATACCCATTACTTTTTCCATGTAGTGTCTAGTGGTTAGATATGTAATTACGAAGTCCATATATTTACTGCTTTCAATATCATATTCTCCACAAAAATAGCTATTGATCATATGACTAAATTAAGATTCTCAACAGTAGAAACATCACTTCAGCAATAGTGGGATATAAAATACAACAGTGGGACATTTACGTGTGGGAGAGAAGCTGCACTATGTAGCTGCTGAAGAAAGCACAGGAGCGTATGCATGGGGCATCAGGTGAAGGCATGGGCGAAGACTGGGAATCTTGCAAGGGTCCTAAGATTTTAACAGTACGCTGTCACAAAGAATGATGATGGATGCCATCCCAGAACTAGTAAGCCCAAGATAAACATGAACAACACTAGAGTTCAAAGCATGGCTGAAAATAGAGAGATTTCAGAAGTAGCACCAGTTGTAAGTGTTCCCCTTCCACCTATTTTGCAGGGGTTTTATTTGTTATGGTTTAGCCCAGATGAGTTTGCTGATCCAATTCACAACATGACCCTATAAACAGTTGTGTTAGTGTAACTGAGGGAGCACTATGCTGCAGCGTGCACAGAAACGAATGGCTCTGATGCGATGGGAACTCATGCTGAAGCCATGAGATTGTCAAACGAGGGCTTCTCTTCCACCTCAAGGAAAGTGCAGCATTGTTTTCATTGCCTGTGACAAGTGTTTGCTCCAGAATAAAGGGAAGCTGCAACTTCATCTGGAGCTAAGAGGTACTCTGAATTTACACTCCACCACGAGGACAGAAGCCAAAGTTAGGAAAGAATATTGTCAAGCCATCATGTATCTTTAAGTGAAGTAAAACAGTTTGGATGATCGTAATAAAGCTTTAACCGGTTATAAAACTGAAATTGTCTTACTCTCTGACAGTGAAAATGCAAATGATTCTGTAACAAGTGGAACACGAAGAGTTCCTTGCCTCTTATGTGGCTGTCACAGAAAATGCATGCAGCACTCCAGAGAGTGCAAGTAGGTTTATTCCTTGCTGGTCCTCAAAGGAAAACTCAACGCATTATCAAACAGACTTCCAGCCATGGTTCACCAGCAGAAAACTTGTTTTTAGAGATCTGCCATATCTTATACACACAGGCACAATTCCTATAGATCTTGGTGGGAAGGGTATAGGCCAAATTTAAGAGACAACAGCATCTGCACTACTGCACAAGTATTTCCAGAATCTATGAAAAGGCAGATTCAGCTGTACTTATATTTTCAGCTCATTTACACGATGACCTACTGAAGTTGTGGAACCGCCTGAAATACCAAGAATGTTCAAATCCCTAACTATAAATATCATTGTAATTTACAAAATTATTTACAAAAAGGTAACAGAAGTGTGGGATGTAACATACCCTTTAACTGTGAAAACATCTGCAGTGAAGCACGTTAAGAAATAATACCAAAAAGCATAATTCATTTCTCTCTCTTCTTGTGTTCTGGTTTTTAAATGCAGTAACTTCGGTCCCCATTACAAACTTCTTATTTCTCTTCCCTCAAATTAGCTGCCCAGTGCAGGCAAATTCCTTAGACCCAATCTCAAAGTCTTCACAACTTCTGTTGCTGCTGATTTTTATAAAAACATGCTTTAGTTCCAAGCCCTAAGCAAATGTTTTCTGATCCTACACTTCCACTATTTCAGGATGAGTTTCTGTGGTTTGGGCAGCCTTCTCTTCTACTGAGGCTTTCCCCGCAAGAGTAAATGAGCTTGGACTTCTGATAAAGTGTTTATCCCTATTGGACCCATACAAGAGCAGGTGTTTGCAGAGACAAAGAACAGCCCTTTCCAAATGAGTTGGCATCGGAACACACTATTTTAGTCAATTGGAATACACTATTTTAGAATTCTTAGGTTAGAATAGCAAAGCACTGAAAACCCATGATAACAGACTTACCTCTCTGCTTCACAGTCGCCATAATTTCCAAAATTTTGCTCCAAGCAGCCAGCTCCAAGTTCAGATATGGAGCAAGCAGTGCCAGTTCAGTGGCCCTGTACTGTGTCCCGCTGACCCGGAGCCTGGCCAGGGTACCAGGAGCTCAGAGTAAGCTGCAAAAGCCACCTACACGCAGGCTAAATTACCTGTGCTTAGTTTTATGCTCCCATGGCCAAGATTCCTATTGGCACCAAAAGAAAAGCGTTCCTAGTCCGTGCTAAGCTGCAGTTAGTGCTGCAGCTAGCAAAGTCTAACTTTATGAAAGAGAGGGACCACAGAGAGCAATTAAGTAGCCAAAGACAGAGGTTAAAAGTCTGGAATTTGGATGAGAAGATTTCACATTTATGATGCTCAAGTGGATCTTCATATTTTTCTCATTTGTTAGTTCATTCATTAATTTTCACCTCATTTACGATATTTTAATAACTAACATGAAAGAGACTAATGGTTTGCATTATGATAAAAGTATCAAAAATAATATGCATCTCTGGTTTTAATGTTTCATTTCCATGATTTCAAAGGCATAAACTTTGTTAAAATCATCCAAGACTTCACTGGATATTTTAACTATCTCAGTTTTAATTGCAATTAGTTATTAACTGATAGAATTATCTTTGCAGTTTCCTTACTGTTTGGGCAAAAATAAGTTGCAGTTTAGGCCTGAAACAATAGATAATTTAATGTTTAAAATTCTTTCAGGAGAAACAAACCCCAACAAATCATATATTTTTCACCTTTAAATTGATTTTCAATATTGTTCTGCTTTATTTGCTCTCTCCACATGGTTTCTCCTGTTCCCTCTTTCTATTGTACTTCTTCCTCTGACATGTAATTTTCTACTTGCTTTTATTTCACTTATTCTACTATTTTTTTTCCATTATTTTTTCTATTATTTCATCTTCCTTTCTGTTTGTCAATTTTATGCAGTTTTTTTAGTGTGGCTTAGTGTTTTGACATGCCTTTATTGTTGCATTTATTTTTATTTACTTTTTTGCTTTCATTGTTCTATAGATGAGACACTATGCCAAGTCAAATCCCTTTTCAAATTTTCTTTGAATAAAAGATGAGCTGCTCTGGAATCATTCCAGACGTAGCTGCCAAAATGAACTGGTCCAGCACAGCTTTCTTTGGATTATATTCCCTGATAGGTTCACTACCACTCTAGCTGTAAGAGGAATACAAGAACTTTCACCATGAATCTCTTTTTTTTGTCATTTTTGGTGCCTTTGATTATCTCAGTCTATTGTATTTCAGACTCAAAACTAAGTGGGAAAAAAAGGCTTTCTTGAGCTGACTTTTGACAAATACCTACTGATGGAGACCTTCAAAAAACAGTATTTGTGTGAACAGATAAAACCGAGGAAGACTGAATTCTTGCAGCTTTTGTCTGTTGGGCTTCTCCTGTGTCTACTGCTTTGGGTATTTTGGGGCATTGGCTTTTTGTTTGTTTGCTTATTGCTTTTTGGTGGTTTGTTTTTTTCTCTTTGTAGCACTTTTGTTTCCAACTTGTACAACCTGAATATTTTCATATTTCTGCCATTGTGTCAAACCTGTTTAAAATGTGACAAAAGATTTTAAAGTTTTGATTCAATACTCTTCTCGCCTTATCCAGTGCCTAATATAATGGCTGGTAAATTGAACACTCCTGACATTCATACATATATGATTATTTTCAGTCCTGGCTTAAAAATCAGTTATTCCATTTCAGATGGCAGGATGGATTTTTTATTATAAACAGAGGAATCTTTCCAGTAGTATTAAAAATACACATAGCTAGATTAAAAAAAAAATAAATCTGTATTTCCTATGGAAAAGATTAGATTTGTACCTAAAACATTTTGTTTAAGGTTGTAAATTACCTGTGAAATCTTGTGGCACACCTGAATGAAAATACATTACTTAAATGCTCGCTATTGGAACTTGAATTATTAGACTAAAGCTACCACAAGTACAAGATTTCCACCATTATCACAGGCTTCTGAATGTCCGACATGCTGATGGATCCCTCCACATGTACCCAAACTATTGTATCTACACAAAACCTGGATGCATTTACTGCCTGTGTTCAGATAAATTGCAGAATTCCTTTAATGTGACTTCTTTTATCGCTGCGCCTAACCGATGGGCACAGAATTCTCTAACAAGATGTTTCTGTATGACAAAGCAGAGCCTGGTGTAGATGTCTGAACTGGCATGAACCCAACATAGTAGCACTGACCCAAGTGGGAAGTGTTGAACACATCTACCAAGCATACTTTGCCCTGCTTATTTGTGCACATGGAGGGAGTCTAACACTTCTAAGAAGCTCTTCAACTGACTTTCACTTCTGCAGAAACTACAACACTTGCACAAGTGCCAGAATTATTTGGTGTGCACAGAACAATCATGCAGGAATGCCACAGGCCATTTATACAATTTTTTTGTCCCAGAAATTCCAGACTAAAATGTGTTAGTTTTACAAACTCAAGTCTGATTTGTGCTCACAATAATAACATCTTCTGATACAAAACACGTGTATGGACATCTATTGCTGAACAGTTTTCTGGACGCTTGAACATCAAATTCTACATAGTCTCAGAAGCATAGCTCAGAAATAAATATCTGAGCTATTTTTGAGCTGTTCTCTTATCAAGGTAAAAAAAACCCAAAACCAAACCTCACAATGCCACAGTAGCATTCTGCTTTGATCCTTACGCATGTATCACTGCAGGTACAGGCACTGCCTTGTTCAGATCTAGCTCAGTTATTTCTGCATGGCACCACACTGACACAGCTTTACATTCTTACCTTCTGGAACATTCAAGGACTGATTTCCAAATGGTGCAATACACGCTAATTACATTTTCTTTTGCTATACTTTCACCACAGAGACAATAATTTTCTTTTGAGCTACTATTTCCACTGTGGAGGTATCAATTTACATCAGCTCTATCTTGTGCTACGTCATGTTGTGCAGACTTCTAATACCATCGGCGGACTCTACGCCCATCGGTTAATTTATCAATAGGACAAGTGCCCTTGGATGAATTGTATAGTTAAGGATCAAGCCAGTGGTTGCTCTAAACCTGAAGTGATAACTGGCTTTTTAAGAAAAAAAACCACAAAAGTAAAGCATTTGAACCCTACACTAATTCATCTGTACCTCTGCTATGCTGTGCTTTAATACCACTGAAAGCCACAATGAAAATTAATTGGTAATGCTCCATCACGAATGCCTCCAGGTGTGAGAAACAGTACTAGCATAATGTCATTCCCAAGGTACTTCAGGAGAATAACACCGCAGCTAGTCATCAGTAGAGCCAAATCTCCACAGTATTTAAAAACACTTCTTATTTAGATTTGGCGGACAGCTTCTTGGAAAGGAAAACACCAACTGTACTAGCAGCTTGTACCTGAATGTTTCTGAGTTTATTCAGCCCACCTATAATGAATAAAAATGTCAATCAATATATTTGTATGTTAGTTTTTGAATAGCAAAACAGAGAAGGAAATTGGATGCAAGACAATATTATGTTTATGAAGGCGATTAACACAGAACATCTATATGCAGAAGACACATCATGCGTCAACACACAGCATTGACAGATATGAATTTGCACACATGGTACAACGTAATAGAGAAATGAGTAGTCACATTCAAATACGTATGCAGAAAGTAAAACAAATGCTGTAGAACAGAAACAAAAATTCTCTGCATTTGACTTTCAATACTAACCCAAAGGAAGGCATATGTCTACATGACTTGAGGAAAAACACCTGGTAGCTTACTTTTATTCTGTTCTCACCACTTCTACTTTCTTCTCCAATGAAACTTAGAGTCTCCCAGGCCACTGAATCCCACTCTATCCTGCTCTAATCCTGGAAAATTTCTTCCCTTGGAAAAAGTACTTTTTGTATTTATATTTTAAAAGAATGGAGAAATGAGTTCGTCATCTCCAAGAAATATGAAAGAATGAAAACTGATTTGTAGAGGAAAGCCATATAACGCAACAAACTGTGAGTACTGTTGTAATTAATTGCTGCATTTAAAACTGAGAAATTGAATATTACATTTTCGGTTAAGTTTTTATCTAGAGGAACTCTGGCATTTCCTCATTCATTTTTGAAAAAGTTCACTGAAGCTTTAATGCTAGAAGTGTGCATGCCGATATTCCTATGTTCACAGTCACGTGTATTTTAGATGCCAGATTCAATGCAAAGCATCATGAGACCTGCTGCCACGTTAAGACAGACAACACACTTCCAGCAGGAAGGACAAAAAAACCCAAAAAACATTGGTTTTCTTCAGTTTTTTGCACATGGAAGACACAGTTTTTAGAATGCAAATGGATCCTGTCTCCTGGGCCTCCATATCCCAGATGCCTTTTCTTTCTTTGGATTCAAGTTGAGGCTTTCTGCTGCATGGAAGGAAGAAACTCTCATTCTTTTACATCCTTCACTTTTTCATTCTTCTCTTCATAGCTCTATCCAGCGAGTAGTTATAGATAATGCAGGTTAGCAGATAAAGTTTATACATATCAAAGTTAGACTCTCTTAAGGCCATACTTGAACATATTGTTCATTTGTACTGTTCCCTAGATCACAAATAAATGCATTGTGACAGGTTTTTGGTTGCCACCTGACTCCACCCATTAGAAACACTAATTAAAAAGAAATATGCTACAGGACAAATGTAGTAATTTAACATGTTTCTTTCTACAAGCCAAGTATTTGAAGGATAGGTCGAGCACTTTCCTACTTACACAGTTTGACTTATGGGACTATTGCCTCCTGTGATATTACTGAAGAAAGAACATATAAAATGGTCTAACAGATTTATATGCATTTTTGTAGTGGCTCTGGCCATTATTGACATTCTTCAATTATCATTGACCTTTATGTTCTAGGACAAATACTATTCCCTGGAGTAGCCACTTAGAAGAAAATCTAATGTGCTGTTCCTGAACATGTCATTTTTATGCTACTTTAAAAAAGAAATGCTGCTTAACCAGCTAATTGCAGAAATTGTATGTCATCTAATGATAGCTCTTCTCTCTAGGAAATCTACAGTAAATTAGCACTGCAAATGGGATGGGGCAATTCCACTGTTTTCTGGTAGACTGTAAATGATAGATGTTCCTGGCATCTAGAAACATTTTTTACTTTGTTTCCCAAAAGCTGTAAACTCATTAGCATCTCATCTTATTCTTGAATGCAAAACCCTGCAGCATGCACTGGACATCTGGGAAAAGCTGTAAAAGCAGATTAATCACTGCCTTTTTGTGATATGGTGGAAACACAGGAAGGATCTCTCTACTCCTGGCAACTATATTTTTGTTCTTTTTTTCTTAATCTTTAATCCCTTTCTCTATTCAAACTAATGTTAACAAGATGCCTAATTTCTCATGCAGGACACTTTCCAGGAAGAAGTGAATTCATCAAGAGATGTTGCACAACGGAGGTGGTGAGTTTTCCCCTTTGTCACCACTGTATCTACAGTGATTTTTTGCTAGACACAACCAGTCAGGTAAGGGCCTTCTTTTGACATAACTAGCTAGGCTACATGTAATCTTTCTTCAGGGAACACCCTGTGTCTTTATCATTGAACCCACTTGCCTATCATAACCAGAATCAAGTTCCTGGATGGGCATTTATCTGTCACCTTCCATTGCAAATGACACAAGTATCAGAGGATTTGATTAATGAAGAGTATAACGCAGAACCAGTGCTGAGGTGTTAAGACAGAATAACAGCTAATAAAACTGTCTCTTTAAATATGCTTTCTAGTCTGTTAAATTATATACCTGCTAGTAGTAACAGATTTTTAAGTGATTTTTCAAATGACACCATCAGTTATCAATGAAAAAATGTTAGAAGTGGCAGGCAGGAAGAAACTTTATCTACTAGATCCTGTTCGCCAAGCTTTGTGTCCATTTCTGTATCATGTGCACAGAGAGTTTCTTATCAGAGGAACGTATCTCCTATTCTGTTTCTGAGACTATATGCCAAAAGTTTATACTGTATGTTAATGTCCTTCATCCAAATACAGAATTTGCATTGTCAAATTATGCTCTATATGCTCTTAAGAAATCATGAACTGGTCTGTGTTATGAAAAGTCACAATATTTTAAAATGTTACTGATAGGAACTGTGCATAAGAAGCAAAACCTGGGTTGCAAGTTCTTTCAAAGCCTACACTATATTTTAAAACATGTCAGACAATACTTGCAAATACATCTTATATAATATAACAAGACAGAGTACCAAATATTATTTATCTAGTTCTTGATTCCAAATGGTAATCACATAATTGCTAAAAATGCAAGGAAAGCCTGGTGGATGAACAAGAATATGAAATGATCTGTGGTTTTGGAAGAAACAACAGACAGCCAATAGACCTATCTAATTTATGCTAAATAAAATTTTACCAAATCCTTGTTTCCTCACAGTCAAAACAGTTCACAAAAGTATCTCTTGGAAAAAGAAAAGACCCTCTCATTTTTTGACATGTTTATCTTTAAGGCTTCAGCTTTAAATTCAGGAGACTTTAATTAAGTATCTCAAATTAGACTGAGCAGAACTTATAGCCTAGTTCCTCCCACATACTACTCCTCCACATTAATCACCAGGCTATTTCAGCATACGCTTATCTTCCCCTAAAGCAAACTTTCTAAAGGTATTCTGGTGTTACAACTTCAGCTTACAGCCAGAGCAAACTAGAAGCAAATCTCTCAACCTCAGAAGTTGACACTGTTGAGGATCATCCTGGTATCATGTGCTTTATTTTCAAGAATTATCACATTATTAGCTGCACTAGCTTTAGTCTCCAAAATACCTGAAAGAAAAAGCTAAGAAGAATCCTTGATGCTTGAGACTTATGTGTACATAATACTTTTTGTTTTAAAAAGGAAAGACAACATCCCAGATGTGCTAAGGCTTCTTTTCTACATGGAAAGAAAAAACAGAAGATATCTTTCCTCTCCTGAAAAGCTGTTCGTTGGTTAACACTGAACAGACATTCATTTATGTACCTGAATGGTTACCTGCTTTCAGCTTCCACTGGCTAAGTAATAGCAGCGTTCATATGCTGTTTCTTTTATCTGCAGTAAAACAAATCCTACATTTTCAATACATTGCTGAAACCCCCTGCTATCAGATCTCCCATTTCTGCCCCAATTATTTAAATTAGTTGTGCAAGTTGAGGCAATGTAGGAGTCTTCTATAGAAGTACCAATTACAAGAGAGAAAATGAGCCAGATCCACATCTGACGTACATCAAGCTACACCAATTGATACCAGGTGAGCATCTGACCTCAAAACACATTAGATCCCAAACCCCTGTTTGTGTGTTACAAAAAAATTAAACAAATCCCTGTTAGTCAGTATGGTTATGTACACTAGGTGCTTTAAAAATAAAAAACTCCAACCTTTCATCAGATAATTTAAAAGAAAAAAGACCAGTGGCCAAAGAGATTTTCACCCAGTTTTACCTAAACTGCTCTTTTCAAACATGCAAATATAAATACAAAATCAACAACTAAACACACAACAGTGTCTAATTTTTCAATTACTGAAGAGCTATTTCATATCATAAAATAATTTTCAGAGATATCCTGATGAATAATTACTGTCATATTTCTACAATGCAATTCAAATCAATAATATTACTGGAACTAGAAGCCAACACACTGCCCTCTGGTCACGCTAAATGCATTATTTTCCAAACTGCTGAAGTCAGAACAAAGTTATTCCTTTATTAAAAGAGCCTATTTTTACTAAACAGTGAATATAACAGCACCTGATTCTCATGTGTGTGTCTTTTTGAAGTACAGAACTCTGATCCTCCAACAAAGTAAGGGAGGCAGGCACTGTAATCATCAATTACATCATCAGAGAGAGCAAATTACATATTAGCGACCAAACCCAAATAAGCGGAGGAAAACTGACACAAAAAAAGAAACCGATCCCTTCACTTGCTTCCCCTGCTGCAAAGATAAAACAGGAATTGATCTTTCATAATTTAAATTAAAAGTAGGAAGAAGGGAAAAAGCATGACATTCTGGGAACATTCTCCTTTGACTTGGATTATGCAAAGGATTTTATTCCCACATAAAACAGAGGTCACTCCTTATATGGAGGTAATATTTAAAACGTGTTCAACACTTCATAAGCATAGAGAAAGAAATAGTTTAGGAAAGAAGATGTATGAGAAAATACAAACTGATGAAAGAAATGGAGAAAAGTAATATAATATATACTTGCAGAGGGAAACACTCTGTTGCCTTTACATTATATATTTTTTCATTCCATAGGCAGCCCCACCTAACTGCAAAAAATTAGGTATTGCTCAGATTGAATAAATGATGTCAAGTGATCAGTGTCACCATTAGTCCATGTTTTACCCGTTTTCATTTTTAGATCAGAGCTCTTAGAAACAGAGGTATAAGAATCAATGAAAGCGAGGTGGATTTCTATGGACTTTGGATCAAGGTAGTTACACAAAGCATGTCGGAAGAAAGATGCTGGACTCCAGATGCACCACAACGTAGCTTTTGATGTAAAATTCCAGTATTACTGAAGTCTGAAACATACAGATTGTCCTTTCCCCTGCCCAAATCATCCTAGTCGTTTTCTGTATAGAGCATAGTGCAAGCATTAGATTATAAGTAACGGCTGTTATTTATGCTACATCTTTAGTTAATCTTGAACTCTTGGCAGAAGCACCAGAACTTATATTATATCATGCACTAAACCTGTCCAAATGGTGAGTAACACTGGAGTGGTACAATGTGCTGCTTCTTTCTGCATCTCTGTAAACCAGTAAATGCTGACAAATCTTCACGATGGTATTTCAAAAATATACAAATACATACAAGGTAGTTTAAAATAACAAGCTCTTAGAAAGAAAGAAGTGATAAGCCTACACTTTACTAGAACATAGATTCATTTGGTGAGAAACTGTGCTATTTGCAAGTAGCTTGACTCATTGCATGTGAAAAATGGAGTGGCACTCTCTATCTGCCTGAATGACTTTCTTGTAAACAAAGCACGATGTGTACAGGAGATGTTCCTCTCACTGCTTGAGCTCTGTCTACCTTTTGAGGGGGGTCTGAAACCTGGAAGAATGCGGAAAATAAGGCCTTAGACTTGCACGTTGAGTCTCATAGGCCCGGAAAGCTCAAGTTCTGTCCTAATGGAAGCTTCAGGTCAGATGAAGATGTGAAGTTGGACAGAATAAGAACTTTTAGAGAGTTCAAGCAGACTAAAGCTGCCACACGCACACAGCTACTGACCAACTCTTGTACACCCATCAGACCACACCTCAGTAACGTTCACAACACTGGTTTGCAACCCTGCCAATATGAAACTAAATGGGGGAAAAAAAAAACATTCCTTTTGCCAGACAAATGCTGAATTCATAAAATACGAGTATCCACAACACTCATTCCTAGTGCACGGAGTCAGCTTCCCCGGTGTTATTTATCATCCTGCTTGGAGAAGCTTATAAAGCTCATTCCTTAGGGTAAGGTATTTTCTTAATGGGCAGCAAGTTTTGCCAGACTTGTGCTGTTACCTAGTATTTTCCCTGGCATTATGTCAAAGAAAGGTTTTTAAGGCTTATGCTAAGAAATGATGTTTAGAATGATGTTAGGCCAGGCCCTGAGCTGTTCTTAATCCTTCATATGTCTGTCAACTCCCACAGAGCTATGCTAATTCATACCAGCTGAGCAGCTGTCCTGCTCGAATAATGTTTTATCCCTTAATCTGATAAAGGAGTCCTTCACCTAAAGCCATGTGGAGTCAGGCATGTGCCTGTAGGAAAAGGGAAAGTTTGATCCAAGACCAGGAACTGAACCTTTTTTCTTCACCGTCGGATCATCGGACTGTTACCGCAGCTTACACAGCCTGAACTCCCTATGATAATTTTAGTTTTACAATGTGAAGAAAATCAGCACTTCTCTCAGTATCAGAATAACACATTTAATGGATACTTGTCAGTTCATTTCAAATATTTGATGTGTCAAGTACAGTATCAAGAACTCCAGGCCCCAAAGCCCGTGTCCACCAAAAGGAAGTCTCGTGGTCAACCAGATCAACTTGTCCGGTGAGAGATCCACACACGTGTACAAGCCAGCATAACACATATCATAATCATGGATAATTTTGCAGCCTGGCTGAGACAATTGGCTTGCTCGTATGGTGGAGGCCCTTTTCTAGATGCCTGTGATAAATAAGGTGCAAAAAAAATGAAAAAAGACATAGCTGAATTTACATTTCAAAGGTTTGAAGCATTTACTGGAAGTCATGGGATTGAAAAAAACCTTTAATCCTTCCCTTCTAGGCTAAATATGAAGAAATTCTTGTCATGAGTCCTGTTGTGTTAGGGGCAAAGTCAGTGGAAGGTTCTAATTGACTTCAGCTGTGGAATATATAAGGGATGACGAAGACACTCAACTGCTACAAAGAAAACTGATGAATTCTGTTTTACAGATTGCATAACAAAAGGGCTTTGTGAAAAATCATCTCACATCACTGTACAAAAAATGAGAAGAGCTCAGAAAAAATTCCTTCTCTTGGTAGCGGCTGAATACTTGTACCAGTAGGGAAATGGAGCAGAGGCCATCTTGGCATCTTCTTTCTGATACATTAAATCTCTTCGACCTTGGACACATAATGCTTCATCTGTATCAGTCCATGAAAGCCAAACCTACTTCTGTGGTGTGGGTGAGAATGGAGGGTTTTAAGAATTTTGAGATTCCTGCATGAATGCCACTATAAATGCCACTCGATACTGTTAGCATTTTATTAATTAGCTATTGATCAGAAGGTTCCAAAGCTTTATGCAGCAGAAGCTCTCTGGACCGTGCACAGCCATACACTGAGGGAAAAAACCACACAAACATATCTATCTATTGTTTTTTCTCCTCTCTTGGCTCCTCGATAGGGAATTGGTTTAGGAATTAAAAGGTATGTTATAAACCTTATCTTCCTAGCTGCAAAATCAAATCATTTTACTATAATTAAAAGATGTAATGAAGGTGTCACTTAAGTCTTGTCTTTTTGCAAATGAACTTGCAGGGTAGGACTTGAATGGTAGGTGCATAGCTCCATATACAGAAAAATATACAATATGCAGGCATATATACAGAATTAATGGAAAGTAGTAGTCTACACCTTAAGAATCATGATGGGTAGGACAGGGAAAACCCTGTCATTCCATATACCTTCACTGAATCTACTGATGAAAGTTTTGCTTATGATGTATGATAATGTCCATTTACTCAAATTATGATGCCCTTTGACAGTCTCTGCTGTTATATTTTAAACATTTTAAATCAAATAAATATTTTCTTTTAAAATTGAAGAATATTTTTTCCTGACCATTCTGGGTGTTTTCTCTCTCATAAACTTAAGGTGCCTCATATTAATAACATCTATCTAGAAAAATAATAGAACTTTTTGACACATTCATTGTGATTGAATGTAAGAAAGTTTCTCAACAAAAAAAAACCTCAAGGTTTTCACAAAGAAATACCAGATCACAAATGTTTCTTATATGACAATACTTCATCCCTATAGAAAAAAGGAAATATCAGCTCCCAGAAGATGTCTTTGCTTTTGATAACTGCAATCATTTAGACTTAAAGAAGCTGACCAGGGATTTTCTTTGTGTGCATGTGCACATTGCTGCCATTGTTTTTAAGCACTCAAACCCACAGATGAGTTGAGCCAATATTGACCTTTAAATTTCAGTGATACCACTTTGAGATAAATGAGCGTTGCTACTTGAGAGCTGTGTGAGGCACACAGCAACCGGGGGAATGGGCGGCTGCGTTGGTAACACAATCAGTAGTAGTGCTGATTAATGAATAAATACAGCTGGGACAAATGACAAATAATTGAGGGCTGTTTTTTCAAATGTCTTGGTCCACAAAAACCAGAGGGACACCCAGTGACGTTTTGAGCCTCCTCTGTCAGGAATTGCTGAACAGTGGGCTCACCTTGTCTAGCATTCAGTGCAGCAGTCAAGGCATAATGAAGGCGATGAAGAGGATTTTTACTGCCGTTATTTTCTCTGTTGCATTCCATCATACGTATTTTAGCTTTGCTCATTGATCACGCTTGCCTGTTGCCTTTGTCAGCCGTGTCCTAGCCCTTCTGGGACTGGCCCCCACTCATGTGGGCAGTGCGAAAAATAATTGGAGCTCCTGGAAAAAGTGGGAATTAAAAGCAGTGTGCTTGTGGTGGTCTCCCATGCCACAGACCTGCAGGCAGTGTTCCTTCAGCACACATCTCAGGAACATTCAAACTAAATAAGCCATAGATTAGTTCAAATTTACTCAAATTATACAAGGTCTTGGATTTTCAATGTGACTCTATTCTGTACTTCTATTGCCCACACACCCTAATCACCCCAATTTCATTACTCCCTGCATCTGAATTCTCTTTCTGAGAAATTTGCTGAGACAATTCCGAAAAAGGAATGTATTTTAAATGCAAAAAGAGGTCTTTGCTTTATATTGTAAAAAATTAAGCATTGGAATTGTTTCCACTACTATCACCCAGAAACACTAAAAACTACAACACAGCATGACAACCAAAAATATCTGTAGTTCCAATAGCAAGGAATTTTCCGAGAATGTTTTTTTTCTCCGATAAAATGTTTGTAAATGAAGTATATGATTATACAGGGTATCATCAATCAGCAACATATTTGTTTAAATATGTTTTAAATCTGTTAAAAGTTTTCTTTAAAATATCTGGTACTAGTGTGCTGGTTTGGGCTGGGATAAAGTTAATTTTCTTCATGGTAGGTGATACAGGGCTATGGGTTGGATTTGTGCTGAAAACAGTGTTGGTAACAGGGATGTTTTCGTTCCTGCTGAGCAGTGCTTACACAGAGCCAAGGCCTTTGCTCCTCCTCACACCACTCCAACAGCGAGTAGTGGGGATGCACAAGGAGTTGGGAGAGGACACAGCCAGGATAGCTGACTCCAATGAGCAAAGGGATATTGCATACCATATGATGTCATGCTCAGCATATAAAGATGGGGGAAGAAGAAGGAAGAGGGGACGTTTGGAGTGATGGCGTTTGTCTTCCCAAGTCACTGTTACATGTGATGGAGCCCTGCTTTCCCGGGGATGGCTGAACACCTGCCTGCCGATGGGAAGGGGGGCATCAGTTCCTTGGTTTGCTTTGCTTGTGTGTGTGGCTTTTGGTTCAGCTATTAAACTGTCTTTATCTCAACCCATGAGTTTTCTCACTTTTACTCTTCCAATTCTCTCCCCCCTCCAAACCGGGGTAAGTGAGCAAGCAACTGTGTGGTACTTAGCTGCCAGCTGGCATTAAACCACGACCACTGGTTACAACCAAATGGACTACTATATTAGGCTGATTCTTCAGCTGATCTGGCACAGAAATTAATTTTATCTATATACTGCAGTGAAATATGGTAAAGTACAAAGGTGATACAGGAATGCAAATCTAGGAAATAAAATCTTCCAGGAAAAAAAAAAAAAGAAGGCTAAGAGGTAATTGTATTTGTGAGTAGGAAGTATTAGATGTAAAGTACTCCTACTGCCATTCACACTTTTGTTTTAATATAGTTTAAGGTCAAATCAACTTTAATGTGTTGTGACGTGCGGATAACATGCAAATTCTCTAATGTAATGTTACAAGAATACCCATAAATATTTCAAAACTAAGTGGAAAGACAAACACAATTCATCTTGTCTAAACACACATTTTCTTTTCCCTGCATCATCCTCAGTAGTTAAAGACTATGATCTACTGTAGACATTTCCATGAATATAAATCTTGCAGCAGTTGCTAATGATTCTTTAGCAACAACAGAAAAAAAATAGAAATCTAGCTTTAAAAAAATAATCTACAAATGAAATACAAATTCTCTTTTCTTAAGAATCAAGAAAGCACTTCAGAAATATGCCTGGAAGAAACAATTAATAGCCCAGTATGGAAGTAATGGTGAAAGTGTTTTATTACTTATACAACATTAATTACTACCTTCAACATGGATATCTATAACAGGTGATGTAACTTAGTTCATATATCAAAACTATTCAAATCTTCCTCTACCACTTGCATCCTACTCTTCAGAACAGTAGGGTATGTGCTGACACCTCTGGTAAGAGGGGTTTATCAGAGTTTTTGTGATCATCAAAAAGCAAATATTTACACACTTAAGTATTTAAAATTCTATGGAAATCACTAAAAGATACATGCATATTTCCTGATAGTTATGCTGGAGATAAAGCAGAAGCTAGGACAAGTAATGGGTTTCAGACTGTAGGTATCACAAAATGCTCTTGGCCCATGGCATGCAGTAGGATGGAAGAATGATAACAATCTCCTCTGGATAGGAGTGTCTACCACTGACGGTTTTCGGATTTCTGTTTTCCTTCACAGTTGTCAGGTAGATGAGGACAGTACATGGAACTGAGTAGGCACAAGTCTATTATGTTAATATCACAGACTACTTGCACATATTTCCCAGGCAAAGTCATTAGCTGTGAAAACACAATAAACAGTATTTAGCAGATTGCCATCTACCTTAGCTCTTGTATTTCCCTATACCATTCTTTCAAAGAAAGAAGAAAAAAACCCTCCAAACTGTAAAGCACTATTATGTGCAAAAATTCAACAGGACCCTGATTTAGTAACATATACCGAAGACGCTATGCCCCACACAAGGTACGTATTCCACTTAAGTCAGGAATTTGGCACACTCAACAAAATGGAGTCTTCATTACACTAACCCATCGCTAATATTTGAACAAAATGAAGAATATTCCATTCACATGAAATTATTTGATTTGTGCTTGAAAGTGTTATCTTAAAGACATAATATTAATCTCTCATATATAATAAAATTGCTCACGTATATAATACTATTTATATATATATATTAGCAAGTACATGGTACTGTTATGAACTCAGAGGGTTGCATATCTCTCGATAAGTCTCAATCTAAGCAGGAGGGAACTCCCTAAGTATCTGACAGTAACTAATCTGAATGGAAAGAGGAGGAGGAGGAGGAGATGACAAACTCTTCGACTAGCGCCAGCTAATTAGCACTCCAAAGATGGTTATTTATTCTTTGTGTTTCAAAACAGAGGCTCACTGTTAAACTATATGTGATAGAAGGGTGATGGGTTATCAAGACCCTCTACTTAAGAGGAGGAAGTTGCTGCATGGATGATAATAGGTAAGAGAAAAGTACTTACATTTGGGGGCTCAAGGCAGGTGTGTAGTTAATTCAGCTATTTCAGTTGTAACTAACATGCATTACAGATGTAAGACTACAATTACTTTTCCATGAAACTCTACTATTTGTGTCATTTATGAATACCAATATCTGAATGCTGATATTCACATCATGTAACTCATTACTGCTGATTGACTGGCAAAAGTAGTTCACATAAATAAATGTATCTTCAAGCAATTTCCAGCAGAAGAGTAACAGATGTCATGTCATAGGTACAGGAATATGCTAGAGACCGGACCAAGACTCCTCAACCAAAAAGGAAGTGAGCATCTTTTCTAGAATAGCCTTCCAAGAAGGATATGGAAGAAAAAAACATAATAACCTAAAAGAAAGATTTTGGAGTTTATGAAAGAAATTACATGCGGAAGGTGTTTGCAATATGTAAGACTGAACTTGATAGCCAGAAAATTTTAGTAAGCCTTATCACAAATGTTAATCTTGTCGTTCAAAATCTAATAAACTAAGAAAGACTAGACACAAATGACAAATGATTCACTCAAAACTTTGTATTTGTGCTTCTCCCCTCAGAAAATGGTATTTGCTATAAATTACGTATCAGGTATTTGGCAGAAGACAGCTGTAGAGAACGTTCTTCAAAATGTCAGATTATACTGAAATGGAAGTAATCTCTTTTCTTTGTTGCTTGAAATCAAAGTAAATCTCGTAACTCCATGATCACTTTATTTCAACTAATTTGAAAAGCAAACATTCAAAACAGAAGAGCCTCATTTAAACAGGGAAAGGATCCACCTAGACCCAACTAGTTTTCAGTATTTGAAAATCTACCAGATGTGACTACTAGCAAAATAAATGCATTAGCTAGAAATTTGTATTGAAGAGATGAAAAAACACTCTTAATGAATCTGTTCCTAAAAGTTTTTAATGTGTTGACTTTGGGTTAATTTAATATAGTGAGATCTAAACTGCTCCAATGTGTTCTGGAAGCAGTATCTGTCAAATAGTTGAGCAGAGCACCAGACACATCATCTTTCTGTTCTTAATGGTTTCTTTCCCTTTCCTGCTTGCATTTCATTTTGTCAGCTCTTTCTTCTACTGCCCTTTGGTTTTTCTGGTTTTATTATGTTCATCACAGCTATAAATAAATAAACAAAGCACAATACTCACTGATTGCTGTTTTATATGCTAAAAATCTAAGATACAGTATTTCAGAGACAGAAAAAAACCTCTAATCTCCAGGATAGTACTTGTTCTATTTTTGGAGTAACCACCAATAGCAAAAAACACATTACAATAACAAAAGCCACATTTTTTCCAGTGATGGTGAAGAAAGAAATATTCAAACTCTTCTTAATAAAGTTTTCTTAAACTCCTTTAGCCTTCCGTTACATTGCTGGAGAAATTTTGTACAAATTAGCCAAGGATTACTTATATTTCTAGAGAAAGTACACACAGACCAGAAAAAAAGAATCACGCTGGTTCACCTTCATCTTTGAACACAAAAGATCCCAAAAGTTTCTTGACATTTTCACCTCTTCTTCTCTCTACTTATAGAAAAAATTACTGTTGCTCTCTCTGGCTTCAGCCTTTTGGTCAACAGTGGGACCTCCTGAAGAAAAGATGGCTGCAGTTTTAACACATTCATCAGATTTGATGATTAACAGGCCTGGCTATTTTTAACTGAAGTGGTCATTGCTACTCAGTTTCTAAGCTTGACATCCAAGCCTTGCCCAGCCATTAACTCTAACTTGTCAGGTTTGGATCCTCTCTCAGGGGAGAACACCTCTGCACAGCTGTCCAGTGTGACAACGTATGTACCATTTGACACTACTTCCCTACATATATCTAAAATAGCAGGGTCAGAAAATAATGGTGTGACCATATCCAAATGAGGAAGACGGAAACCATATGGAACCGTGTAAAACGTACTTCAAGAGACATCAACAGTGCAAACTTCAGAGCTTGAGGAGAGTCTAAAGTGGATGAGTTCTCATGGGGACCTCAGCTGGCCCTCTAACTGCAACTCTCCCCCAAGCCCTCCCTTTTCCAGGGGGCCAGCCATTCTTGGATACACTGCTGGAAAGCTTAACAAACCTTATGAAATTCTGGACCAATCAAAACAATAGGATAGCAACAGTATTTTCAGTTCCAACCATGGATGACATCCAGAAGCCAAGTGATAAAAGGCTGTATACAGTGAAATTCTACCTCTATGAGAAGCAATAGCTTGTAGGTCAAAAAAATCATTTCAAGATTATGATATCTTTGTAAGTTTATAATGAGCAAATTCCTTGAAAGGAGACTCTGATTTCAGGTTTGTGGTTAAGCAAACCTCTAAACTATGCTGATGTTAAATCAAGAAATTTTGGAAAAAGCCATAATTTAAATACTGTTTTTTTGCTTTGTACATTATAAATGTTGTTATGTTCAGACCTTGATTCCATTTCAGAGCCTTGTCTCTGGACTTTCTGGCTTTTAAGATAAAGACTCTGCTCATAACATCTCAGAAGTTCACTTGGATTCAGATCAAAGTGACAAAAATTTAGCAAGTCTGAGAGTGAAAACAAACTCTCAAAAAATTAATAGCCTCTCTGCAGCAGTATTAAAAATGGAATTCCTTGGCCTCTGATAGTGTTGTTTTGGTATGTCACATGCTGTTACATCAGTCATGTTCTGTTATGTTAATATGTTGAGATGAATCACAGCAGCCAAGAAACATCAAACACCAATACCTTGACACTAAGTGAGAAACAGGCCCTATGTACGCTTAGGCCTTTTGACTCACCATCTTCTATTCTGCAAAACCACATAATCCAAGTTCCATGTGCTTACTGGAAGTAGAAAATGAAGTCCTTTTCCCTTCAGATGGATTTTGATTTAAGAAAAGAATTGTAGAAGTTGTAGAATACTGTAAGGTCTCATATTCTCAGACTATTACCCCCCTCATTTTAAAGACAAGTATATTAATTTATTCACACTGTTGTTATGAAAACCCTAGTCATTGCAGTCTGTAAGAAGGAATGATGGAAAGTCACTGAGAGAACACAAGCATGTTTTGTTTCCCTGATGTAACAGGGAGGTTTTGTTACCTCCGACAATGTAACAAAACAGTAACAGTGTGGAATTCTATTCTATTTTTCCTAGTAGATTATCAGCAACAGCTAAACCTGAAAATAAATTATTTGAAATAACATATTCAAATTTAGGTGACAAAAGTATTTGTAATTTTAACACCAAGTCAGGTCACTGATCCAGCTTTAACTTCTTTTCAAATATCTGCAAAAAAAATCCCACAAACTAGTGGGTTGTTTGTTGTTGTTTTTTTTTTTTTTTTTTTTTTTTTTTTTTTTTAAAGTAGACAGGCAAAGCAGACAGACTTGTGATTAAATACAGTGGCTGCTGTTATCTTTCAACACCTGGCAACTCTGCGAAGCACAATGGTTCCTGCTATTACAACATCCTGTGTGCTGTACTGACACCATGTCTGATTTAAATATCTATCAGAAAGTCTAACAGAAAGTCTTCATTTGGTGAGTTTATCAGATGATTTCCATCTCTAGTCAAACCACCTCTTCATTTCCCTTTAGAGGATGAACACATTCACCTGTATTTTTATTGCTTTTTCTGGGAGACCTGAAGCCCAATTTCCCTCTACGCAATTTAAGTCTGCAGCCATGTAGATGTTATTCCAGGAAACCAAGCAGTAAGGAGCCAATGGCAAGGACTGTGCGATAGCAACTTCATGGACCCTTTAAATTATTCCACTGCAAGTGTTAACCTCACACTGCATTTACATTTGGAAAGTTAGTCCTCTTGAACTCACTCCAGGCATTATACAGACTCAGAGGGCTAGATTTAATAAGAACAACTTGGTCAGAGTAGCTGAAATTTATACAAGTACAAAAGGAAGTCGTTAGAGATGCAGTTCACATAAAAGCCATGCATTTATGCATTTTGATTCTGCCCCTTTTTCTACTTTGGCAGAAGAACATGAGGAGAAGAAAAAAAGAAGATCAAAAGCTATGGAAGTTTTGCAAGAAGCCAAGTTAGTTCATAAGACCATAGAACAAAGTAATGTTATTTCCTAAGTTGATGTGGCCTTATGTGTCTTAAATATGCCTCGAGCATGCCGGAGGCGAACAACTACTGCAGACCATCCTACTTCTCGTCTACTTTTTGTTCATTCATTAGGAGAAGTTTTCCGTGTCGCGTCTTACCTACCTCAGTCTTCCCCCGCTCAGAAAACACTTTAGTTACTTTGAGAGTACATCTGCAAATGTGCTCTCACCGACACACTCACTTACCTCATACACGTGTACACGGACACGTGAGCATGCACCTTTTTTTGTATAAAAATGGTTTCTCGTTAATCTTTCCTTAAAAACAGTGTTGTTGTGATATCCTTTGCCTCTAGGTTTCCTATGCTTAACAGAATTACCAGCTGTCAGTAAATTCATGTGCTGTTCATTAATCTAACTGAATTTTTTGGACAGCTGTTCATCTGGGCATAAACACATTCCTTCTAATAGCTACATTAGCTCTACAAGTTTGTTTGGTTGTGGGTTTTTTTACATTCACTCAGTATAATTACTTCTGACATTTCTCCCATCAAGTAAGTTTTTGTGCATTGAGACTTTTCTTACTTTCATTTGTTTTAAGCCAATCAACTACTTTTTTTTTTTTTCCATAACAGATGCTGTAACATGATGGACAGTCTGTCATAAACAGATGGACTTGGTCTAAACCCACCCTCAAAAACCCATCCCATCAAGAATGAAGAGCTGGTCTCCTGGGAGTATCAGTCACTACTCAGCACACCCTCCCCAGTGTTTAGTCAGCACAACTCCTGGGCGAATTTCAAACAAACAACGATAAGTGTGTCAATAATAAAGGGAAACAGCAGCAGTATTTATTTATTATGGGATATTGACAGGAGAACAGATACAGCATGGAGATACAGGTGGGATAATATAGGAGGGAGAAAGCAGGTGGGAATTGGGTTTGGATCACAACTGCTGTAGTCAGAGAGTAATTCAGTAAATGATCATAAAGCCAGTGAGACTCATGTCTTGTATCTCTACGGCCAAAGCCAGCAGGAAATGGTAATCTATATTCAGCACAGAAGACATTCTTCTCAGTGCTAAGGGGAATGGGGAAAATTTCAATTCTATCAACTCCCACGGGCTGGGCGATCTGCTGAAGTAGATTGCCTTTCACTTCTTCCTGAGCGCCACTGTCTTTCATTGCTCACCAGACCAAGAATGACCATTTGGTATCGTCATTGGCCAACAGCATAATTAACTACTGGCTACAGTATAGTTAAACAACCTGATACATGTTTTGTCTGAAAATTCACTAATTTTTGAGTCCTTGAGATTCTAGCAACTTGATCATAAAGCACCCATGTATTTGTTCATTTCTTTGGAATTATGGGTGCTCTGAGCATCTATGAATCAGATCTGATGTGCTTCTACATAAGCAGCCAAAATAAATTCCTGTATTAAAGGTGGTTAACTTCTCTGTGACAATGTATCCACTTCTATTTATCCACTGCCATAAAACACAGTATAAGTTCATAAAGTAGAAAAATTATCATTACTAATGATTATGTCAGACTGCGGCAGAATGAAACCAGTACATGGTTTTGTACAGCTTCCACTTAAACTAGCCAAACACCCAAAAGGATGAAGAAAAGATGCAGAACACAAATGAAATTTTTGAAGTATGAAGGTTGGCTCACATTTCTGTGTACTTGTTTCAATTTCATTACAGAACATGCATAGTTTAAAGAAAAATGGAAGTGGGGAAGTAGAAAAAGTAAGAGGGCAGTGAAATGGATAAAAGAAGGGAGAAGTGAATAATAGGGAAGGATGGAAGACTGGAAACAGAAAGTGCTGTGAGATGAAGGTGGCAGAACAAACCTGAGAGGTAACAAGGATTATTTAACACTTCTATTGCCTTCTGGTGATACGGGCCAAGTACAGAGAAATGCGGACAGTGTCTGGCAGATCAAACTGTATCTGCAGGGCCTCAGTATTCAGCCTTCCTAATAAGAAGTGGCATACGGAGTCTTACACAATCACCAACAGTTCTGAAATTTTAACAGAATTGATCCACTAAATGAGATTTCCTGCCTCCCTGAAGATGCCGGGGAAAAACTCGTAACATGCTGATCTGTTTGTCAACGTTGGCACTCTGTTTCTTAGGATGCTTTTACTAAAACTAATAATGTTCCAGTAGGTTGTGTGAACTAACCACAGCTGCATAAAGAGGCCCAGTTGTTTAATACATCTTTGTGATTTGATCCAGGTAAGAACACCAGTCGTGCTAGGGGCAGAGATTATCTTGCCGCAATAATCATTTTGCATACTTAACCTCTTTGGCCCTTAGAAACAAACAATGGTAGATGAATGACTACTGTTACCTAAAACAATATGAAAGACTACGTTCTTTTTAAATCTCAATATAAGGGAAAATACCATTAGGTAATGTTTATACACCAAAACTCAGACATGTGATCAAACAACCTGCCACTGGATGTCACTGTTCTTTGAGAGCTGAAAACATTTTAGGGGAGGAAAAAGGAGGAAAAAAAGAATGGAAAACCCCACTTTTTTTCTTAAACATAGGAAGGCTTAAGACATAGAATATTCAAAATTCTCAGATTAAAAAGTATTTTTCACATTCTTCCTTTTAGCTTCACTTCCTTCTGTTTAGTAGGTGGATATCTGAAAAGAGCTCTGCAAATTGCTTGCATAAAGCCAACCAAACAACTGCACTGTAAAAGCATTCCTCAGGTATTTCAGAGACATTATCTGAAAGAGATGGCACAGAAAAGAGCAAGTGGATTTTCCATTATTCCAATGCATTTACTATGTTCTGATGGACTGTTGTGATAAGGAAAGGAGGCACAAATCAATTTGGATTTTACATTCCATTTAATTGCATATACGTCGTACTATTTTGAGGCTTTCTGTGCATTCTGTAAGCTGCTATCAGCACAACGAAGCTGCTTGTATCAGTTGCACCACCATAACCAATTTTTCTAGGAAAGATGTATCTTTGCGCCTGGGAATCAAAATAGAATTTTTGGTTGAAGATTGCTAGGGCTTGAATCAAGATCCACTAGACATTATAATTAAAGCCTTTTTTTTCCTAATCTGCCAGAATGAAATGGCTAAAAACAGGCAGAAATTTTCCCATATACTTTCTCTTGTTAATACAGAGATGAAGTAAATGTACTGCATCAGAGCAGAATGAATTTTACAGTATTTCAGCATTGCCTTGCCACTGTAGTTATGCTTTGTTTTAGTCTCCAGGAAGCAAAGCAATACAGAATCTCCTGTTTTACCAGTGAGGGATCTGGCAGCCATCTGCACAGTTCCAGAACAGAGTATGACTCATACATAAGAGATACATAATTCATGAGATGTTCCAGGGTTGCTTCCATTCTCCTGTGTAAGAGGTGAAAAGCTGTGTCAGCAAGAGGGGCTGCTCAGTAAATTGAGTTCTGTGTAAAGAGGCATCTTAGCAGAGATGTAGGTCCTTAGATGTGGATCCTAACAATGCCAGGGGACTCGGCAATCCAACGGCACGCAATGCTCAGCTCCACTGAGAAGCAGGTTGCTTAAAGAATTGTCATCTTTTGCGGCAAGATATTCCTAGAGTACTCCTTATCATCTGTATGTCTGAGGTGTAAGTGTCATGGGAGTCTTGATGGTATTTTATGGTGTTTGTGGAGTCAAGAAGATTCATCACTGATCCTGCGGATCACTGAAAATTTAAAATGAAATTTAAGAGGCAGGCAGAGGTGAGAATCATGCTGTCTGTTTCTACTTACTTTTTTAGGTCTCTCAACAGGATAAAATGCAAAATAGAATGACTCTGTTCCAAAAATATGAGTTATTCATACATGGTAAAAGATATAGTGAATTCAAAAAGCCACAGAAATAATTTTTTGAAAGCCTCCATGCCTCCATGCCTCTTCACTTGGGGAACGAGAGAGGTGGAGATAGAGAATATTGTCATTAAGGTAACTGCCATATCTTCCAGAAGTAGCTTTAGCTTTTGTAGATGCCTGTCTCTCCCTTAATGACACAGCCACCCATCACGCTTTCCAGAACTGCAGCAGAGGGTAAGTAGCAGTAACCATTTTGCTGTTGCCAGCCATAGTCTCATGATTCCTTGTGGAAATGGGCATTTCATGTTTCAGCTACTGAGAACATAATTTTCTAATTATCATCAGCTCACAAACCTTCTTCAGTAGAAGAACCTTTCCCAAAGTTCCAACATGACAGTACTCTACAATATCCCTGGGTGACTGATTTTGTCAAGTTTTGGATAAGACAGAATAAAAATTTCAGTTTACTTATGTCTGGACTACAATTTGCTCAGGCCTGAGCTTTGAACACTAGGGAAGACTGTGCATAAGGGCACTGTGTTGACTGCAAAGGCCTGGTGATTGAATCACCTTTTTCAGGATAATGTTCAAATTTGCCAGGGAGACTCCCTAATCAGTGATCCACATAATTACTTTCCCATGTAGATTGAACTTGAGAACTGTTCATTAATGCTCTAAATATATAGGTATCAGTGTTTAAATAGCCACAATCATAAATACTGCCAGATGCAAATTTTTTCAATGGGTTTTGTTTGGATATAGTGGCATAAAATATGCAGGAATATAAAGACACTAGAAATCAGAAGACTCATCTGCAATGGAGAAGAAGTATCAGTGGAAGTTGTTATGGAGCTTGATTTCTACTGGGGACTTAAAGCTGATGACACCCACCCTCCCCCCTCCCCCAAACAAATGCTCTGATCACTGGAGTACTGGTTGTTCTTGCTTCAGTGTTTTCTAATGAAAGGAAAATTTTGTCACAGGCATAACCTACAGAAAGTAAAATACTAAAATAATTCCAGGAGAAAAATGTATAGATATAATAACATCAGCAACAAAAGATCTAAAACCTCCAAGTCAGTTTTTTTTCTCCCTGGACAGATAATTTTGAGATGTGCTGGCTCCCTTTGCTGAGCCCCGGAGACAGAACGGTCAGCCTGAGAGGCCAAAGTGGCAGGCCAACAGCACTCTATGTCTTTCTTTTTAGGTTGCTGCTTCTGAAAAACCAAATACATTTTTATGCAGATATGCAATAACATAAAAATGTTAAAAGCTTTATGAGAGATATGTCTTTTTTATGTATGCTTTTTTCTTACTTAGCAACTCAGTAAAAGAAAGAGCAACTACATGAAACAACGGTAGACTTTTCAGTACTGCTAATACACCCCATGATTATATTTGTCCATTTTTATCGCCCAAATAACTCATTCACCCCTGTGGCCAGTATTCATTTTTATCTGTACCTAAATAAGACTTTAATTTGAGAAATAAAAGCCTCTACTTTGAATTGTTCATGCTGTGCAAGGTTATCAACTGGTGATATTTTTTTCCATTTGTGATAGGGCCCTCACACCATATATTAGTCAATACTCAGTCTGAGACCATTCATATGTTTGATGTGGTATCCAGTTTAAATTATGGTACTTCTAACACTTCAAATATTCTAATATTCCCCAATTCACAGGTAGTGAAACAAAGTACACAGAAAGCGTGTACTGCTCTTGAGAGATGCAAACACATTAGTTCCAGTCACAAAACCAGTAAAGAAAGTAGTGTATCACTGTACCTGAGCTGATAAACTATACCTCCCAAGGCTTCAAGTTCTCTATACAAGCTCAGGAATATCGGCATTACATGCTAAAAGTACCCAAAGCAATCTGGCTAAAGGCACCTGCAATATTCTGCACTCAAAGATCCCAACTGTACTCAAATCTGCTGAGTTCAAGCCTAGCCATCAAAATAAGACAATTCTTCTGCGTTAATTCTTTGCACACAGTAACTTATCAGTATGGGAATCCCACGCAATCATTATTTCTTAGGCAATATGAAACTTTGGTGACACAGCTTGAATTGTCTCTTAAGACCTACACTGAAAGGTGCACGATGATTATTTGTAACGTGGGCGTTCATGAAGCCCAGTGTGTATCTACAGCTGACATCTACTGTCACGGACTCCTCGTTAGCCAGTGCCTCTACACCGAGGGAAATCCTGATTATCAAAGGTACAAACCACCACCATCCCATTTACACGTCAATACTAGATTATTTTGAGAATCTAAACTTAAATGGGTTAGAGGCCATCTTTTAGTCCTCCAAAGGGGGAAGAATTTCACTCCCAGTGACATATGGAATTTAAAAACCTGATCATTGCTTCAGAAGCTTCAGCAGAACCATTATTTAAGCTTATTGGCTTGGTCTTCTAGCTTTTATGTGTGCAAAATAATAATACAATGCCATTAAGTGCAGTTCTAATATGCCTTGTAATTATGGCACCAAGCTCTAATTATACTGTTATTGTTATTTTTTATGATGAGAATTTCTTTTTGTTTTGTTTCTGGGTCTTTTGTTTGTTTTTAGTTCAAGGGAATAGGAAACCACACAGAAAAACATTGTTGTGAATTTTAATTGCTAAGCCTTAATCTCAAAAATTAGTGAGAAAGGGAATTAGCCAAATATAGAATAGCAAAAAAATTATTCATATCTATGAAATTTGCCATAACGACATCTGGGACTGTCAAAACTTACAGTGGAGAGTGTATAGGGTGAAACATTGAAAAATATATACATTCTGAGCTCAGCTAAGTTTATCAAATTTTCTGCACTTTTAAGTCTCAATACCAAAGTCTTTGCAGTAGGTTGTGGGACAAAATAACCCCCCCAAACCAGGTTAGAATTTCAGCTGACACAAGTCCCCACTCCACTGACTTCAACGGATAGTGTAAAGCAAGTAAAGATTCAGTCCCAACTATTAAACACAGTGTTTACCAGATAATGTTGGCCTAAATTTGAGATTAGTAACTGAGAGACTGTGTTATTCCCAGAAGAAAACATATTTATACAGGAAATGGTTCCCTTTGCCAGAGTTTGAATTCATTCAATAATGCTTTTTAAAAGCATTTTCGTTTTTCTATTTTTAATGGGGTGAGCTGCTTTTTGTGAACACCAAAACCCGAATTTCATTGTAGTTACAGAAATGTAAGTTTGCACCGCTATTTCTGTGCGGCATGTCACGTCGTATTTTTTCCCTATTATATACTGAACCATACCAAAATTAATTTTAGGACTGTGCACATTTTTTAACAACATTTTAAAACCTTAACAGCTGACAACAGTAATTTAATTTCATTTTTCACATCTTCTAAAAATGCTAGAGAAAATGTAATTCAAAGTCCATTTCCTGCAAACTGTATCAGTTACTTTTCTCACAAGGATGTTTTTCAGGAGCAATCTCCTTGGTACTGTTGAGAATTTCCTGTTTCTGGAGAATTCTCAGTAATTCAGAGGAGATTATAAGCCTCAAAAAAAAAAAAAAGAAAAAAAAACCAACAACAAACAATCAAAACCAAACCTCACAGTAAAGACGAGGAGGAAACAATAAAAATGGAGCCAAAAAGGTATAAAGTCAAGCATTACAGAAATGACTATAGTTCCTGTGAGAGATATGTTCTCCAGATGGTTTAGTACTGAAGGCAATGCACTACTATTTAGATGTATTTTATGCTTCTTCAAGAGAAGAAATCCAGTGTTTCCCCTGTTTCTGCATTGCCTGTTTCCCAAGAGCACTGCTCCACGAGTAGTGCTCTCAACTTCGGAAACGTACATAATTGGTCCTCCCTCTCTCACGCTTGCTTGCATTCTTCTTCCATACAGCACATTACCTTCCTAACTTCCAACCATTTACTGACTCATCAAACATGTTGTCAAGCCTCATAAGTCTCACTAGAAATAAACTATTTCCTTAGTACTCATTCAACCTTTATTGCATTTTTTTTTTCTTGTCTTTAATGACCTGAATTTGGAGACACAGATATTCACGCTATTGTAGCATCCTTTATTTCTCTAATACATTTTATAGGTAAGAGGTGATTAACTGCTGGAATAGTTCTACGTAAAACTGCTAAGAATTTGCAAGTAAGCGTTACTATTAGAACTGCAATATCCAGGAAAAAATGCTTTAAGGATATTTTTTTTTTTTAGTTGTTTCACAAAAGCCCTGGATTTTTTTTTTCTTATTTTATACTGTAAAATAAAAAAGTATGACTTATGCCTCCAAACATTTTTTATTATTAAAGTCATAAAAGGGTATGTAGTTTTTATTAGTAGTTTGATCCCTTCAAATACTGAGTTTTTCATGAAATTTCTTTTTAACATCCTATAGTATGTTAATAGAAGAAATATTTATTACTTGCTTTTCCTATCAAATATTCTGTGTATGAAAACCAAAACAGGTAAAAGGGACCACCTAGGAGGTCAGAGACGAGACAACACTACTTGCTGGTGAAGCCTGAGCTGCGAATCTTTACCTGGGCTGCCACTATCTAGAGTTTATCCTGTGTATCTTGAATACTTTAGTCTTACGTGCTGTATTTTCCATACATATATATTCATTACAACTATTTCACTGTGAAAGAGCCCCTGATGCTGAAGTCTTCTGTCTCTAGCAGGCAGTGCGATCCATTATATACAATCTTCCTTAATGCTTAAAGTTTACTCGTGAGACAAAGCGCAGTCCTGATGTAAGCTGGTACACAACCCTAAAATGAAATCTATTTTCAGCTGCTTCTATGAGGGATGAATTGAAATCCAGGTGTACTAAAGGGCAGCTAAAGAAAGTTTACTGGGCAAAATGGTCGAACAATGTCTTTTTAATCTTTCATAGATAACTTTCATGATACGCTATTTCTAACCCAACTTGGTCCTAATTTTTTTTTACTTTCAGCTCCTAGGAATGGTATATAATAATAAAAAATATTATTAGGCTGGATTCGGATCCACTGTGAACTTTTACTTCATCTTCTGCATTTTTTTGCTTCTTCATTGTACAAATTTAACAGGAAGCCAAATGCTTAAGTTTCAAAGATGTTAGTCATATAATTATATATCAGAGCATGACAGAAATCACACAAAGATCAGAAGAAAACCTCAAAAGAACTCATCTGAAGGAACACAATTTCCAAACTTGGCAGTATTTTACATTACAAGACAGTACATTAATAATATGTCATGGATGAAGTACAGGTGAGGAATTTAGATTGGAGGGTTAATAACATCATTTCCACATCATATTAGGCAACCTCGGATAACTTCAGCTCTGCTTGTACAGCCACAAGAGGTCAAGTATTTTAGTTTTTACAAATAATAAAACACACCCTGAACACTGTTCTTTCTTCCTCTCCATGGGAAATTCTTTAATGAAAGGACGAAGTATTTCTTACAGCTAATGAGGATATTGTGACAATACAAATTTGTATCAAATATTTCACCTTCTCTTTTCTCACAGCCAATATACGAACAAACTTCTGAGTAAAGGTCTTTGCACCTCAAGACATGGTTCCTTGGACTACACGTGATTAGGAAAAATAGCGTCTTCCATGTGCTACATCTCTCAAAGAATCCCGAGAAGGTCTGAAAATATTTTTCAGTGTGATTATTTTAAAATAAGCCACAAAGGTGCACCTTCCAGCTATCGAACCGGATTTCTGATGGGAGCCTTACCTCCTGTCTGAGCTCTGCCACACAACTGGCACCTGGAAATTCATCTCTCTGTGCTGCAGCCCTCCCACCTGGAGAATGGCAGCAAGGCGAACTAATTCAGTACAGAAAATGCCACATTACCAAACGATCACATCAAAATCTCAAAAGCAAATAAAACTAATCTCACAGCTAACTTCTGTATTACTGCTTTTAGCCTGGCGATTGAAGCCTGCAGGGTTAGAATTGGAATTGTTCTAGCTCACTTCTCTAGAGACAACAGCAAGCTCCGGCCATGCTCTTACTAATTTCCAGGCATTTATACTGCATTTCTAAAAAAATAAATAAAAAAACAACGTACGAAATAAGTGCCTGGGCTTCAACAGACCACAGTCAAATTTCAAGCTCTATGAATCTCAGCACAATTTCTACCTACTTTAATTCAAAATGATTTTATTAGGTCAGTGGAGTTCCAGTCATTTACATCAACTATAAAATGCTGAGGGACAAAACTGGGGAAGAGCTGCAAGGCCCTCCAGTAAGTAGACAGACACAGCAAGCCACACACCGCACACAGCCGCGCTGCATTTTGACAAGAACGAGGTTAAGTTCAGTCATTTTAACATACTTACTAGGTCTCTACTGAGCAACTGCAGAAAAATAAATCAGGTTTGTGTGGCAAGGTTTTGGTAGTGAGTGAACTACAGAGGTGGCTTCTGTGAGAACCTGCTAGAAACTTCCCCTATGTCTGACAGAGCCAATGCCAGCTGGCTCCAAGACCGATGTGCCGCTGGCCAAGGCTGAGCCCATCAGCAATGGTGGTAGCACCTCTGGGATAATAAAGTTAAGAAAAAAAAAAAAGCCAAAACTGGGCAGCAGCGATTGCAGCCAGAGAGAGGAGTGAGAAGATNAGAAGTTTGTGGAGGACTGTCTCCCATGGGAGGGACCCCAGGCTGGAGCAGCGGCAGAGTGTGAGGAGTCCTCCCCCTGAGGATGAAGAAGCAGCAGAGACAATGTGTGATGAACTGACCACAATCCCCATTCCCTGTCCCCCTGTGCTGCTGGCAGGGAGGAGGTACAGAAATCAGGAGTGAGGTTGAGCCCAGGAGGAAGGTAGGGGTGTGGGGAAGGTGCTTCTAAGATTTGGGTTTATTTCTCATTATCCTACTCTGATTTGGTTGGTAATAAGTTCAATTAGTTTTACCCAAGAAAACTGTTTTGCCTGTGATGGTCATTAGTGAAGGATCTCCCCCTGTCCTTATCTCGACCAACGAGCCTTTTGTTCTGTTCTCTGCCCCCTGCCCAGCTGAGGAGGGCAGTGACAGAGCAGCTTTGGGGGGCACCTGGCCTCCAGCCTGGGTCACCCCACCACTGGATCACATTAGAAATTGTTGGATAAAAAAAAGTAACTTGAGAGAGCCCCTTTCCATTAGCTGTATTCTAACATGGCGCATGGAAGATGAACACAACATGAAACGCTAGATAGAAAAAGTGGGGCATATGTAAAAGAGTTCTTCAATCAAAATAAGCAAGCTATGCTGTTTTGCTGAAAGTACTCCAGCAGTCATGGTGGGTTTTCCTGTTATCTGATGCCATAGCAACAATAATCCATTTTAAAAATTGTAGTAAGAAGGTAATATATTATCATGACAGCTGCGTTAAATGACTGCCTCTCCTGTGTTATGCTCTTGACTTTACACAACAATGTTAAGATGTTTTTTAACCAAGTTCTCAAGATGAAAATAACATGGTGTCAAAATATTTTTTCTAACCAATCAGCACTATTGAAAAACATCACTGAGCTTTGTGTTTCCATGACAACTAGTCTCAAATGTTACAAAACTGCACCAAATTTACTTACAAAGAAGGGTTCTTACAAGAAAAATTGGTTCATGTAACATACTATACCATACAAACTTACATACATAATGCATGCTCACAACAAAAACTGTATTGGTGTGATGTTTTAAGTTTTCTAGACTTACATTTCTTGTAGGAACTTTTCATATTTGGTAGGGACATAATATATTTTATTTCTTCTCTGTTTTAATCAAATATAGATGTAGCTATGGATCATTGAGTACAAAGTAGCTGCAAAACCTTTAAACACCAGAATTTGAAACTGTTACTTATTTCCATCAAACAGAGCAGGGACAATTTTGGCCTGGATGGACAGCCATACATTTAAAAGAAAAAAAAAAAAAAAAAAGATGCTATAGTTTCCCTGTGGTTTTCCCCTGCGTCTTTGCACCACCAACAGCTGAGAAACTCTACTTCATTGCTTCTTCTAAAGACAGCTCTTCTTGTGATTCCAATGACTTGCAGTTAAGGAAAATAATCCCCTTAATATACTGGCAGAGATGCTTTATCAAACACGGTCTGCTACGGGATTAACGATTTATTATCAACTCTAAAATCACTCAGATTAGTGGTGTAGTGTGATTAGTGGAATAAACATCATTGGAGTACTATAAACCAAAAACTAAATTTCATTTACAGTGGATTTGCAAATAACCAATTACAAATTACAATCCATTTACAACGGATTACTGTGTACTTTAAAAGGGTTTTTTTTATTAACAGTTGGATGGGGAAAAAAAAAATTAGTTTCCAGTCCTATTCCACCTACCCTGTTAGTAAAAAACTCTTAAAGCACACAGTAGAGTAATGATGACAGTGCTTAAATTAGGTATCCTTTGACAATTAACTGGAACTTCTAATAAAGTAGCACTATCCTTTTTCAGTAAGACTGCGATATGCATGTTCAGGAACTCGCCCAACTACAAAAGGAATCAGAAAAAGGGGGGTTATAACCTGTATGAAATGAAGTGGAAAGTCAAGGACTTAGAATAATGATTAACTTTTAAATGGTTATAGAATATTCTTCTAACTCACCTTTCCACAGAAGTGACTTACTTTTGATTAAAAAAAGAGAGTTTTGATGTCACTAACAAATGGGTTCAAAGCGGTCAGAATCTCAGTTTTAATTGGTTGACATAACCCAAGCTGGTACTTTATTACAATATGGACATCAAATCAAAAATAAAAGAGATGTCAAAGAGTTGCTACATACTTGATTCTTTATTAATAGACTTTATTACATGTGTCATTCTAGTGACCTCCACTATAAACGTTAAAGAATAGTATTTTTCATGACTAAAATAGAATGAGAAAACTCTAGCTTTGTGAGTGTTATCCCCAGGTTCATTTCAAGACTGGTGTTACTTTGAGTACAGTAATCAATCTTTCAGAAAGTGGCTTTGGAAAGTGATGGTTACGTTGTACTCTGGCTAGGATACTCTGGGAAAGATTGCTGAAAACCCTACCCACACTGCAAAGCAACAGCTCAGAACAGTCATTCCAAAGGATTTCTATGCAAATCATTAAATGAAAAAAAAGATAGCAAATCCACACATTTTCAAGTGATTTGTCTACCTCGTTGGCAAGCTCTGGTGAAAGACATGGCTATGGCAAAGAAGGGGACTCAGTGAGGCACATTGTGATCAATCTAAATAAAGTATGAAACATAAAAGGTTTCTCTGCATTGATTTCACCACATCTTGCAATAATCATTCCAGCCTCCTTGACTGACTCTTAAAATTATAGCATGCATTTTCAGAGTGACATGTCTATACCAGCAAATGAGTTCTGGCAAAAAGTACCTGTTATTAAATATACGTTAGAAAGTGACATTAAACCCCCATAAAAAAAAGACCACATAAGACATATTCAGGTTCTAGCTGGATGATAGAAAGTAGCAACAAACAAACAAACATACAATGAGGAATTCTGAGGAAATGGCATGGTTTCGTAAGGATAAAAAGCAGATTCTGCTGTTGTACCTTGGCTTGATGCTAACTTGACTACTGAACTGGCCTCTCCATCAGATGCGCCCAAGCCCCTGATACTCTCTCGGCAACATTCTTACAACCTTATAAGAAATAGCATTAATTTCTTTTCATTTAAGACCTATGGTCCACAAACAGTTCATTATTTACCAAGTAATTAACGACCAAAACAGTGGCTATGAGTTAGCTAACTATAACCATACATGCTCTACAGATGGAAGAAACAGGTAAAGAAACTTGAGCACACTTTTTCACACAATGGCAGCATCAGAGAATGGTGAACTCAGTTTTGATACTCCCGAAACTGAAAGAATTGTAGTGAAAACAATTGGAAAGATTTGCCTTTTTTCCTAACTGCTTTAAGTGCTTTGGATGCCAAAACCAAAGGAGCATGGCTTTTCTTTGTTTAGATGCAAAAACAGTCTCATTCATTCCTACACAAGGAAATCAGCCAAGTCAAGTGTCAACAGCAATCTTTTCAGTAAGAGTTCCCGAGTCACTCACGCAATATGAGACAGTTTCCATTTTGGGGTTTGAAAAATAGCCAATAGCTTCTGGAAAAGCTTTTTGAGAAAGCAAATCGTTTGGGATGTAAATAACAAAACAAACCAAAAAAAATCCCTCATACGGCAGCAAGCTTTTAATCCTAAAAAAGTCCAGCTCAATTAAAAAAAGACCTGTAAGACCATGCAAAATAAGTATTGAACCACTGAAAATGACACAAAAGTAGCAAACATTTCTGCTGGTTAGCTCAACCTTCTCACTGCCTTGCTAGCCCATGTGTTCATCCCATTAAAGTATGCTGAGGACTGCCATGTAAGTACATAAGCATCGAGTCAGACTGCGGCTTCTGTCCACAGCAAAGGCGAGCTGTGGATACATATTGTTACCTGAAGCTGTGGCTATGGAACAAGGTGAGTATGCAATGGTATTTCTCTAAAACAGGTCTCCCAACCTCCAGAGAATTGCAGGACAAGGAGCCAGAATATATTAGTTAGTTCTGAATAGATTTTCATGTGTTTGTGTACACCATTTTTGTCCCGTGTAAACCTTCATCATGTTCTTGCGGTAGAGTTGCCCCAGCTGAGCATACTCTTTTCTTTGTCTTGAGCCTGCTACCTCTTAATTTCAGTTGACATGCTCTACTACTTGTCCGAAAAGCGACAAAGATCTTTCCCAAAAGATCTTCTCTATGTGATGCATGACCTAGAGACCTGTATCTTGTGTCTCAGCCATCCTTCCTCCTGGCTGAAGCATCTTGGTGTGTATCACTAGTCCTTTTATGGAAGCCTTTCCACACACTTGAATATCAGTTTCAGTTTTCTCTGCTGCTTTCATTATGCTATGCTCTTTTTTAAGTGGCAAGAAATAGAGGTACATCAAGTATCCAGAACGCAAGTACACCTGAGGTTTACAAAAGAGCTTAATAATGTTCTCTGGTTTATTTTTTTTATTCCTCTTCTGATAAATCCTAACATTGGAGATTCTTTTGGGGTATTGTTTGAGAATTGAGCTAAAGTTTTCCCAACATGCTTCAATCCGTTAATTAATTTTACTGGGTTAATGGTTTCAACAACAAAAATGTCATCCTACTGAACCTCCTATGGCAACATGGCACCTATCCTCTGCCTGCACTGCCAAGAACAAATGTTTTGTTGGGTTTATTAATGTTACCTGAAGCACTCTGTTGGCCTCACTGCCTCCAGCAAGTGGGCATGCCAAATTCACAACAGAAGTAATTGTTTTAATGTCTTTGTCTTGTTTGGATCTTCATTTCAGTAACTGTCCCCTCAAAATCTGAGAAATGAATTTAACTCCCTAGCTGAATATTAAAAAGAAAAAAGAAAGATAAATTCCTACTGTTCCTCTGTTCTTTCTCAACCTTTTCAGTAAGATATTCTCTACTTTCACAAATACATAAGGAAACAAACTTTATTAAACCTCTTTTATATGCAGCCCATTTAACTTTCTTCTACATTCCTCAAATGACTTCACCCCACCTGCACCCTTGCCAAGCCACTAAGACAAATTAAAGAGGGAGGGACACATTTTCTGGGAGACAGTTTAATATATTCTCATCTTTGCCCTGTGCAAGACTTTTACCACCTTCTCACAATTACTCTTGGGGAAAAGACAGGAGCAGAAGGAAGGACTGGGGTTTTTTTTGTCTCTACAAACAGCACTGAAAACTTTTTTCATCAGTACGGCCAGACAGTCTGGTCTCTACTTGCTGGTATCCAGAATTACATTTCAAATATGATAATTAATTGCCAGAATTACAACTACACTGACATAAAAGGTAAAGACAGATGCTCCCTTAAAAATTATATACAGGATCACGTTCACTGCTGTCTGCTGCCCTGATTTTTGCAAAGGGCTTGGGAGAACTACCCGCTCCAGTGCCTGCCCAATGCCACACCTCGGAGCTGCCTCGCAAAACTTCTGGAGCACAGGTGGAATTCTGCAGCGATGTGGAAGCACACGTGGAACAGGCTGAAATGAGCTTAATGCAGAAACAAATGTTTGGCAGTTCAAGACAATGATTGCATAGCTTTTTGTGCAAATTAAGCACTTCTCAGGGTTGATTAAGGCTGCATTTGTAGAGAATTCACAAAGACACTCATGAATAAAAATCACTTGCTGGACTTTGGTCTAGGGTAATCACTCGGTCTCTGGAGAGACAACTGCAGTAGAAGCATGAAATCTTCTGGAATAGCATACATTAAGCATCTTCAACTTTGTAAAACTAAAAATATTCTTAATCCCATGTGTAGAATCAGACCCATACCAAAGTAACTCCTCTTCTGCCTTTCTCAGGCCTTTAAATATGGCCAAGCAATTGAGAGAAAACAGTTTCAATTAGAGCAATTTTTATAGGCAAGTCATAAATCTCTGTAAACCAGGAGTTTATTATAGCAACACCGACATAACTGTAACACAACTTCACTATGATAAATCAGTCGCTTGTCCTGTAAGTCACATGTTCTATAAATCAGAAATTTGGAATGTAAATCCCAGCATTTGTTCATAAATCAGCAACACTGATCAACACCAGGAATAATATTTTGACAGTAACTCACATTTGACAAAGATATTCCTCCATGTTAGTTCACTTAAAAATTGTTTAAAGTTTTATTTGAGGATTCTCCCTGTGAGAGTCCTGACACGCCTGGGGTAGCCAGTCTTAGCCAGACCCAGGAACACAGTTGCTTCTCCACAGCGGGAGACAGCTCTGACTGCTCAGAGTCACTCGCTAATCCAAGGGGATGCTTTGTAAAGACATTTTTGTTATTAGTATTAGTGTCACAACAGTCGATAGTGCCCACATAGGCACCTGAAACTTGATTAACACCCCAGGTTCCTGCACCCTGTGTGTGCTACTTCAAAATCCAGTGTTCTTGCTAAACAGTTGAAGCCCATGCAACCATGTTCCCACCACGCTTAGTGTCTCAGCAGGAATGGGAGGTACATACTCAGTCTCGGTAAGACCTCTGCTAGTACTGCTGACCTGTCCCAAAAAATAATTTCCACCTGAGAAGTAGACGGGGTGACAATAAGCATGGGACGTATAGGCAAATGCATATAATAGGGTAAAACAATGAGGCTGAAAGACAGAAATATGCTGTTAGTGGGTTTGGCTCATTAGTTACTATCCTGCTTAATGCTACAGCTCTTGCACTCCCATCTCTTCATTAACAACTACAATTTTCAAGTACATCTCAAAAATTTTCCCTTTAAAGGAAGAGAACAGCATGAATACAAGAAATATTCTGGTTTATTTTCTGGTTTGCCAGTGCAAATTTGCCAATGGTTTTCTTTAAAACAAACAGAAAAAAAAACCCTGTGAAACTTGTAAAACCTTTTCTAGTACAGTGCGAATGGCGCTTTCTAGATAGCATTTTTCTTGCACATGCATTTAAAATGAGGTATATTTATCTCTTCAGTGCAATCAGTAAACACACACACGTTCCTTTAGAGCAGTTTTAAGGTTCTGTGGCTACTGAACTCACGAAGGGTCATCAGGGTTCAAGCTTAACTTTTCTTCCTGCTGTCCTTTGATACACACAGAAAACAAGGGAAAAGCTACTTGTTCTTTACTACTGAATTTTGAAGAAACTACTACTGAAAAATACCATTCTGCATCAATAAATAACAATGCAGAATGAAATCAGTTTTTTTTTTTCCTTAGTACAATTATTTACGCTCTCTAAAATAAACCAGTGCAATCACTGAGAGTTAGACTAGCCGCTTGCTTTCCTAAACTTCAACTAATTCTATAGTTTCTACGGATGTGAGATGGAGATTTCTCCTGTGGAAATAGGTAACTTCCAAAAGGCATATCACACTGCTATAGGAAATAATACACCAGAAGAATACAGTTTCTATTCTTAACACCGTTGTTTCTTCAGTTTATAGGAACAGCATCCACGTACCGACTTGGTAACGGAACTAAGTTACAAACCAAACTCATCTCCTCTCCATCTACTTGCAATTCTGGTGGCTAAGTTGAGAAAATAAATTAATGATATTAAAAACACACCTCCAGATCTCCCAGGAACTTCGTACATGCGGAGTGGGATTCCAGGAATGACAATGTTTGCCCTTGAAGAGCGTGCTCCAAACGCGTGCCTGCCATCGCCTTTCCCCGGGCACTACAGATGTAACTAAATGAGCAAATAAAGGGCAGGGGGGGATTCTGTGGAGACATTAATCTTAATAACACGATCTTGTGCAGTCAGCCAACAACTGAGAAGGCCTGATAGATTCCTTTTGCTCCAATATCTTCTTCTGAGGCCTCCTGTGCAAGCACATATTGGGCATAATATTTCACAGCAGTTATCAGGAAGGAGGAATTTAGATAGTGTGTTGCAGCTTCCCCCCCCACCCCCCTCCAATCAATGTAGGTTAATGCTCCGAAGGCAGGAGAAGAATACTTCTGTGGGATTATGGGCTACAAATTACAAAACTGGCTTCTCCAGAAAATTAATACACAAAATAGCGAAAGATAAATTAAGTAGTATATCATGTAGAATCCTTGTGTAATTACAAGTTCAGATAGCAAGACTGATATGAAGTCCCTAGTTAAACAGTATTTTCACACTGGATTTTTGAGCAGCAAACTAGCCTTGCATGCTCTGTTAAAACAATCCTTTAGTTTTCCTCTAGTGACTTAGAGATGTGGTTCAGGTTCTAGCATTTGTGACGTGTTTGTAAGAACATTCTTATACAACGGAGATTGCCTATGTTTGATTTTACCTTCACAAGTGACTGAAAAAAGGGAGTTATAATGGGAAATATTACACAAGTTTAGTGTAAAGCTTGCTATGCTATAATGAATTAATTACGGAGTATCTATAGTTTGCCTTCACAATAAGCAATTTCAATCACAAAGTTTGTGATCTAACAGATGCTGCTGCCTATTAATTGCTGAGAAACACTTTCTCTGGAACTTCTTCCTGGTGCACGCTGTTCTATGGAGCATGTGGATGGAGAGATGTGGAAGAGGAGCGAGCCCTCGAGCAAACAAATGTTTTACATAGCTCATGTTCATAGAAAATTTTACGATGTGTTAGCAGTTGTGTTTGTGTCTTTGAATTGTTTCAAAATATTTTGAAATGGTATTAAAATCTCTGCCAAGCAATACATTTTAAAGATCCACACAGTTTGACAAACCATAAAAAAAGTATTCCGAAGAATAACCTTTGATTCCAAAGGGAATTTGTAACTGTACAAAGGAAATTGAAAGTATTTGATAGTTATTTGTAAAGAATTATGTCCAGACTTGTGAAGAATTTTAATAGCATAGTATAAAGTAGGTAAAATATTTCTGCCATAAAGGTATTTCCAAGGAATCTCTCAAAGATTCTTGACCAATCTCTAGTAACTGAAAAGATTATAAAACTGTTTCTGACAATCATTTGAAAACAGTTAAATGCATGTAACTGTGAACAGGTAAGGAAGTTTCTTTTACAAGCTATATCTCTAACAAAGGTTAGATTACTCCAGTGCATACGACCTTTTGATACTCCAGAGGTGACTTCTTTGAATATAGCATCTAAATGAACCAAAGTTTTCACGTGCATGAAGGAGAGGATAAAGAGGAAACGAAGGAGGGGTAAGCTCATTGTCACCAAGGTGTTAACTTCACTTGAGCTCATCTTTTTTCTTGCACAGGTGATTATTTTGCTGAGCTACTCCTCCAGTGGATTAAAGACATTGAATACAATTTATCAAGGAAAGCAAAACAAGACATGGAGAGACTACAGTTTTCTGGAAATCACATACTCACTTTTTCCCCCCATCTCTCTGTGGTGTTATTGTCCAGGATACATTAGGCTTTTGAAATATAATCTGCATAAAAAGCTAAGAATTGGTGAGATCCGTTCTGGAAGTTCAATATTAAATTATAAATAAAACTCTGAGGCAGATGCAACTCACCTCCTTCTCTGAATGTAAAGTGGGATAGGTAAACATTGGTAAATGTTATGTATTTCAAAACACACAAAGTTTAATCAAATTAAAGCTCTGTTTCACATTCCTTGGCTCTACTTCCAAGGAAATATTCCTATTCTAACTAGCTGTATATTTATTTTAATATACAACACTGCAAAATATCATCTTACTTCTGTTATTTGCCTGAAGGAAATTCATTTCAAATATGAAACTTTTACACAATATTTACTGTTCAAGTATTGCAGCTTTTATTAAATGGGGCCAGAGAGGATGCCGAGGGATTTAAAGAGAGAATTAATAACAACCATTGCTAATTTAGGCTTATGCACTACTTTATTGCAAAAGCAAGGATAAAGATAGGAAACCAGGGATAATCCAATTGATACTAAACATTTTGAACCTATTAACTGTATTTGAACAAAACATTTTTAAAAAGAAGGCTACGTAGCTAAAATAAGGCATAATCCATCAGAGATAGCATACAAATTAATCTTTTCTTTTAATTTGTGTCAATGTGTGATAACAGCATGCAGATCTATCTTCCTCACCTTCATATGATCTACCATGATTTCAGTGAGATGGCCAACATCTTAAAGTAAAGACATATTAAAACCAACTGTAATTCACAGAAGCTCAGAAAACATTTCAAGTAACAATTCTTTTAAAGTAAGAACACTGAAACAAAATCAGGACCACAGGATAATTCAGGTTGGAGAGGACATCAGGAAATCATCTAGTCCAAACTCCTGCTCAAACCTGGTCAGATCAAGTTGCTCACAACTTTATCTAGTCTGGTTTGGAAACCTCTAAGAAAGGAGGTGGCACAATCTCTCTTGGGCAACCTGTCCCAATGTTTGATTATCCTCATCATAAACAAGTTTTTCCTTCAATCCCATCAGAGATACAAAGACTATACATTTCCAAAATAAGACGTACCTCATTTATACAATCAGCCAGGGTGAGAAATCATTATCTGGTTTCATTTCACAATTTAATGAACTAGTCTGCTATTATAATACCTCCATAATGAAAACAGAAAAGGTGAAGAGAAACCCTAAGTTATTGGAAATCCATATCATTAAGGTCTCCCTTTCTTTTTCAGTAGACAGGGTGGATGTACTCTTTTTAATTCAATGTGTACATTCTGAATTGAATCCAAACTCTATTGACTTTCTACAACAACCATTTTGACTTAACTTATCCTTTCCCTTGAGTTACCAGTAATTTGTTAAGCAAAAAACCCAATTTTGTTTAAATGATCATCACAGAACATTTCATTCAAAAGCCAGAGAGGTCAATAGATTAATCTAAGTATCTCATAAAAGGAATATGTGACTCTATTGATGTCAGCAGGAGAAAATAAACATTCAGTCCATATGAGTTTCAGCAGTGCTCCTTACCATGATGCAGTCATAAAATCTCTATATGTAAATAAACAGAAGAATGTTATATAACATAGATTTAATAGACTTCAACCATTTATGTTTCATACCCAATTGTTGTCTTTTTTCTTTAGTCTGTCTCTAAAATCCAAATTTCAGAACAGAAAGCCAATGCAAAAACAGATGAAGAGGAGGAAAGGGAGTCTGAAGCATTCAAAAGACATTCAGGCATTTGCAACATGTATGGATCTAAAATGTTCTGATTTTATGAAAATATTGACATAAAGAGAAGACATTTCTCACGCAGCTGGCACTACAAAAATTCTTGATGAGTTTTCCTAATTTAAAAAGCTAATATTTAATTTAAAACATTCAAAGCAATCTGTAAGGGATATCTTAAATGAATAGCAACTGCTAGTTCATAGCCGCTTCTTTGCACAGTTTACATCATGCAGCTAATCTAACAGACTCAGTTCTACTGCCACCATTTCTAAGAGTATCTTCTACATAATTCTGTATATAAATGCATGTTTTAATATACGCCTTCAAAGCATCTTCCAAAATATGTTAACTAATTACATTTGTAGAATCAAGCACTCAAAAATTAGTTTATGACAGAATTACATCACTACTGCAAACTTAAAAGTATAAATTATAATAAAGTCCAATTCCATGATCACACACCTTTTTTTCCCCGTGAGATCCCTGCCTCACAGAATATGGAATTAAATATTTACTTCTAGCTCATCACAGAATTCATGCTCTCATTTCTCATGAATGGCTTGCTATCCAACAACTCCACTTAAAAACAAGAAACAGTCTCTCTCATAAGGTTATCTGTAATATTCATCAATGTAATATCAGAATGATTTACAAATAATTAGTTAATTCATCTCCATAGCACTGATAGTCCATTTTAGAAATAAGCAACTGAAGCACAAAGGTACTACAGATACAAATCTTCACTCCTTTTCCGTACTGCATTTGTGGTACCTAACCGCATAGTACTGCTACGCATGATGTTCAAGGCACAGTTCCCACCGCCTCGCGCTGCAGAAGAGCCCACTCCACACAAAGAGCTGGAGGAGCCTCCCAGTGAAGGCGGCCACCATCGCCTTGAAATGCCTCTCCTCCAGAGAGTGAAGACTGTTACTGATGGGAATGGGCGATTCAGACACAAAAATTGTGTTTTATATGTAGCCCTGGAAAGCAGTGCTGCTTCAGATCTTCGTTGCCTTGCATCTCCTAACCCTTCCCAAGTTTCTATCCCTGTACCACTTTACTCTTCTATCTTTAACTCAAACCGTTCCCTCCAGGAGAAGGAGTGTAAATTCCTTCCTTTTAGTTCTCACACTTGAAACCACAATCATCTTTCATGTTTAATGGCTTCAGAAAAGAACAGATAGGCTAGGAGTTTTGCAGGACTAGAAGGTGCTTAACACACGCTGATTTTTAATTTACTTTTCACTCACCCTTACAGAACATGTGTGTGATGAAATGTTTAAAGATGTGCTAGCAAATTTGCGTGACTTGTTATATGAACAGCAAAGGGCATGTCCCCACACTCAGATAAACATGATCAAGTTTCAAGGTCATTCTGCACACCATGACATTTTCTCTCCACGGATCACAGTATCATTGCAACATAACACTGTAAAATATCTGAAACTGGTGCAGTTTCTAAATTCTCAGAATCATATATCTACCCTATCATCCTCAAAAATGTTAGACCAAAATCCTCAAAAATGATGATTCCTGAACTTACTATGGAACCTAAACAGAATATAGCAATTACGTTTTTCTCCTCGTAATCTGGGCATAGCTTTTCTCATGATGAAAAAACATTAAAATTCCTGCAAGAACTTAAAAATAACCCTCTATGGCAGACTCCTTGCCATAAAAAAAAAATCTTCAGTATAAAGATTTAAAGCCAGCACCAAAGATGCAAACCTATCGCAGAGGCTGTTAGGAAATCTTCACAACTACTGGAGTTAGAGCTCCTTTCCAAGCAGCACATGAATACAGCAGCACACACACGAGTCCTACGGCTATTGTGTGGGTGACTGCACACAAAGCTGTACAAAACCTGACTGTAATTAATGGCAGCTAAGCAAGGCAATAAAGGCATAATACTTTGCCTTCAATTGTGTATTTTAACAGGGAACTCCTAAGAATTTATCAAACAAAAAGGTAGAAAAGCAAACTTAACCCGCCAGAGTGATGAGGTACTGAACTTCAGCAGAATCCAAAACCTTTTTTTTTTTTTTTTAAGTTTTATTAACTAAATAAGAATATAAGTGGCTGTTTGTTTCTTTCTACTAACAATCTAAACAGATTTAGTAAGCAGCTAGGAAAGGTATTATTAATACTAATTATGTATCTGTTCTTTGTTATTTACAATGCATAGTAAATACATATCATAATACCATGCAAAAACACACAGAAGAAACACAAATATTCTTGCATTAAATAATTTAAAGTTTACCATCATTGTAAGACTATACAATGCTGAAGACAGTGTTGAGTAAACTGTGGTAGAATTCTTTTATGGAACAGATAAATCTTATATATTGAATACTAGAACTGTGAGTTTTATAACAAACCTTTATAAATTTAACTACAACAGATGACAATGAACTGTACATCCTGATTTCAGCAGGGATAGAGTTAATTTTCTTCCTAGCAGTTATAGTGCTGTGGTTTGGATTTAGGATGAGAATAATGCTGATAACACACTGATATTTTAGTTGTTGCCAAGCAGTCAAGGACTTTTCAGCTTCTCACACTGCCCTGCCAAAGAGAAGGGGAGGTGCCCAAGAAGCCAGGAGGGGACATGGCCAGGACAGCTGACCCCAACTGGCAAAGGGATATTCCATACCATATGACATCATGCTCCGTATACAACTGGGGGATGGGCTGGGAGGTGGGGTGGCTCAGGAACTAGCTGAGCATCGGCTTCGAGTGGTGAGCAATCGCACTGTGCATCACTTGTTTTGTGTATTATACTACTATTACCACTACCATCATCTTCCTATTAAATTGTCTTTATCTCAACCCACAAGTTTTACCTTTTTCTTTCCCCACTGTGCGAGGGGGAGTAAGCGAATGGCTGTGTGGTTGTTTTAGGTGCCTGCCAGGTTAACCCACGACGCTATACTAATTATTAATGGTTCTAATGAACATTAGCTGGTATTATGATTTTGAAGTATTAATGAAGGCATAAAAGATACCCCAAGCAATAAGAAAAACAGAAGCTAAGACACCTATGTTTAGGAAGAGTGGCGTGAACTGCTCTGAGCTTATTTTGCAAAAGCAAAGCTGCACGGTACTACAACCTGTCATAGTCATGGCACAACATCTGTTATTTGAGGCCTCCGATCTGTAAAATCTCAGTGCCTGCACTGGCTCAAGGATTCTCAGCTTTTACTATTTAAAAGTCAGGTTTTAGTTGCTCCCATCTTATATAAAACCCACTCTTGGGTAATTTGTCTTTCCCATTCATCTTTCCAACCACCTCATTTTTCTTCTCTTTTTATTCCCTGAACTGATTGAACAAACTATTTACAGCTGCTCCCTGGGAAACAAACTCTCTGCCTCTGTTCTAGACAGTCTCCAACTCTGCCTCATCTCCCTGCACTGACACTGCTTTCAGCAAAGTCTCTAATTACATCTCACTGGTTACAGTTCAGAATCAATACTTGTTTTATCCTAACTGACCTGTCAGCCACTTTGGAGCCCCATCAGCCACCTTCTTTTTCATGATACCTTATCATCATTGACTTCTGTCTTTCTTTCCTCCGCCTTCAAGCATTCCCACACCAGTTTTCTGAGGGCAATGAATACAACCCTGGATTTCATCCCCACTTTTTCTCCCTACCCTGGCTCAGGGTAATCTTGCAAATGAATTCTCCACTTTATATGACTACTGTAGCCCCAAAATCTCACTCCTGTGTAGTCATATCAGATCAAATCCCATCATCTCTGCATCACATTTAGTTACATGCATTATTGTCTTTACTTAGAAAAATCTCAAGCTCGCTGATACAAATTTGTGGATGTCAAAAGAACAGCTTCAGGTTTCTAAAGCTGAGTTTTCATTGTTCCCCAGAGCTTCTCCAAATACTTCACCTTTGGTGGTCATTGCTCCTGTTAACCCTCTGGTTAATACTACCCTGTTACACAGACCCATAGCACGAACACATTATTTTTACGACTCCATTCTCTCTCCATTGCAGGGCCCTATTGACTTTCCTTCCATGGCACTAAATACAAACCAGTCTTCACTAAAAGTCTTCCAGGGTAGGAATCATTCTCTAACAGTAAGCAGCCCACTAAAATGGGGCATATTGGGCAGGATGAAATTATCCTTACCCCCACTGCTCCTCGGAGAGGCAAGTTACAGCAGAAATAGCACTTTAACAGAGGGATCACTGACCATTCAAAAGATCTGCACATTCTCTCAGTTTTCCTTCCTCTTGATAAACAGCAGGAAGGTGTGATTGTCACTGTAATATGAACAAAAAAAAAAAATCACGCTAATGCATGCAAGCACATAAAAATGCAGTACAGGCAGGTAGTCCTGGGCTACAATGTAGCAAAAAACCACAAACCCAAACCAAAGAAATGCCCATCACCAAACAGATCAGATTCTCCCCAGCAACTGCTAGTTCCAAACACTGCAGAAGAGTTACCAAATAAAATGAAAAAATATTAAGCAACATCATGATTGCCATCATAGTGGATGGGGATCTCAGCCCTCTTCAGGAAACGGGCAGCAGCGTACTCTTGCGCAGTGCCATCCTGTGATCCTCGGGCCAAGATCTTAAGTGTGCATGTAGCTCCCTGCGCAAAGAAATTCTCTAGATATTTCCATAATCAAACAAGGCCATAATTGAAATGACCAATAGCAATTATAAAACTCTTCTCTTACATTACCACCCCCATTCCACAGCCTCACTTGGGTTTGTTTGGGGTGGGTTTTTTTCCCCCCGTAATTAGATGGAAAAGAATTCAGTTCAAACTAATCTACTGTTCCAGCATTCCCCATCCCAAAATGTTGGCTCCTGGTTTCTCAAGAGAAAATTAAAGTCTTCAGGATGATCAGATATTTTCCATTAAAAATGTAGTTTTGCTCAGTGTTCAGTCTCCTTCAAAAAGTTTCAGTGATAAATTTTAAGCAAGCTATAACTAACTCAGAACATGAATGGAGCACATTCAGAGAAGACTGATAACTTGTTTCCTTTAAAGCTTTCTAAAAATAACCTCTGCTAATTCTCACCCTATTAACACTAACCATAATACAATAAATTTCTATTTCTACAAAAATACAATAGAAAAGTCCTATGCTTTTGCTGATTAGAATATTTTCAAGTAGTCACCTTTACAAGCATAAATTTTCATTCTTTGATGATCTTCTAGTCTGCCACCTTGTACAGACAGCAAGTTATAATGGGTGGGATCATATACTAGTTTGAAACGTTTATGCCTCAGATCGTGAATCAAAGTGCTGGCACTCTATAATGAAAGATCGATAGTGTTTTTGTAGAAAGACACTATAGAATTTTATAAATAATGAGCATTTAGTGGAATGTGCAGGCAACAGACAACAAATTACATTTTCTCCAGAGGGGTTTTTAAAACCACACCTCAAATGTGATAAATGTAGTGTGATGGAAAAGACTACAAATGTTAATATGCTGCACAGCAAAAAGCATTCAAAAATTAGAAGCCAGTGCATTTACTTTCTCCTGTTTAATGGTTAAGCAATCATTTCATCAAGGCGTTTTCTCCTGCTACAGTAGCAGTGGGTCATACCTAGCATTTCTCAAGATTTTACAGATGGCAGCAAAACATAATCATTTCCCCCCCCCCCAAAGGCGTTGATCAAGATATTTTAACATACTCGTAGTTCATTGAAATGCACTGCATGCGAAACATGTAAATATCTTCACAAATTCATTACACTTTACTCTTAAGTAACGAGGTAATACAGTCTTCAACTAAGACATCATCTGGGAGTCAGAGAAGCAGCTTTTATTTTTGAGCTGAACTTCCTGCCCTTTGGCAGGAGGGATGTGGGAAACTCAGGCACTTTCCCAGCTGCCCAGTCCAGCAGGGTGCTGGGCAGCACCTCTTGCTCCTAACGCCTGAGGATATAGGTTGAACATCCTCGCAGGCCTCATGACCTTCCTCTCTCTGTCCTTGGTATGAAAGAATCTAGCCTTGAACTTGATCTGGTCCCTCTTCTCTCCTCTCACTAATGACGCAATATTCCAGCAAAGGAGAAGGGGACAGAAAGAAGAACAGAGCTCAGCAGAAATAGGGATAGAAGCAATAGCTCAATGACTTCTTCACAGGTATAAAGTTTATGCAGCAGTTACTCGTTACTCTTGAAATGATTCCTGGAATCATGAATACTATCGAAAAAATGTGACAAAACACTCAGGTATTATAACCCAGGGATAAAAAACTAAGTCTGAGTCCCCAAGCTGGGCAAAAAGGTTTAAGAATTTTTCCTTCAGCATTTCTCATACTGGGTACTGTCCCAACAGACCAGTGACACTCACTCTTACCTCTCTTAGAACTTGGTCTTAGCAAATTCTTAAGTACTTAAAGAGAGAACGCTTGGGAAATAAAAAGGGTCTTCTACCATTTCAATGTTTGATTCAGATACTGTTAGCTCTTAGTCTAGAAATACAAGAGTTTCCTCATATTCCCTTCTATACTCTCTTCCTTACTGTAGAAAAGTAAGATGGTGTTAAAAAGGACGGGCCACTCAGTAATTATCGCGTGAGATCGCTATTTGCCATTCGCTGCTTTCCAAGCCTACAAGTTTTTGACTCTCCCTCTCTGACTGCATGCCTCTCCCCCCAATTCTGCAGCAGGAATCCTGGCCCCCACTAACCGAAGCCAGACTTGTTAGCTGAGCACACGTTAATAACAGATCACCGACCTCCACGACAATTTTTACAAGTTCATGTTTTCAAATGGCATTTGGAAAGAACTAGATGTTCTCTTTGAGCAGAATTTTATTGGAGAAAGCCTTAGTGGGTTATGTGAGGCATGCAGCCTTACTACAGTTTCTTTTTAGAGGTATGCTGTCAATCCAGTTTGCAGTACCTAGCTATTTTAAATACTGTCAGGGAGGTTCAGAGTAAATAATGAGTGCCTTTCTATGACACCATAAATCAAGGCAAATAATGAATAAAAATAATGTACCACTTCATAGAGTTAAAGTTCTTTATACTCTTCTAATCAATTGTAACTCGGAAAAATTTGAATGCAAAGACTTACTCCATGTCTAATGTATCCGGAAGATTTAAGTGGGGGGAAAAAAAAATAGTGGTAACCAATAAACAAGATTTACCTGATTGCTGTATGGCAATGTTATTTAATGCACATCTGTGTTTAGAAGCTTCGAAGCAGCAGGGAACATGGCATTTGTTTTTTGGTTCTGTCAAGGTCATGATAGCCTTTATGCTCTAGACAGTAGTAGCCCAAAGTCATGCAGTTAGTTTTAAGTTATTGCAAAACATTGATGTTAATTCATCTTAAAGAACACCTATTCATTTTGATTTATTTCTGGAACGGACTTAGCCTGCGTGGAGGCTGCAGTAAGTCAATAAATTTCATCAGCGGTTATAATCTCTTGGCATGGACTGAAGAGAAAAGATGAACTGACAAAACAGATGGAGACAGTAAAGTGAAGGTGCTAAACCAGTCTTACAAATCTGCACATCTACCTGCCTCAGAAAAAAGGAAACATAGTGCTCAGTTCAGCAGTCAGGAATTCTGGTATCTTTGCTTTGCTAGTCAGTGTCATCCATGGGACCTTCTACTCTCCTTACATTTCAGAAAACATAGCAAGCCAGATGTAAAATTCAGTAAGTTAATGAATTTTAAAATCAACTAACTGTAGCATGAATGTTTAATATCTATATCTCTATGTATATTTACACAGGGACATAGATATATATGAAAGCACATGCTTGGCAATGACAATAATTATGTGAATGGTTTTAGTTCACATATATGAAGTCCCAAAGTTTGCTTTCTTCTTATAGAATAAATTAGACTTTAAACAATGAACAGTATTAATTTATTTGGGAGTTTCTGGCCACATGTTGGCAAACATGACTTTTTTCTTTTTCCTTTTTTCAACTTTCTGTTTTAATAATAGTTGTCTGCCAGTCCCAGGACTTCAAATCTAAGGACAAAAAGTATATTGTTATGAGACACAATGAGCTGAACACTCTTAATAAACTATTGTGCTCAATCACAGCTCAACCTGCTCAGCCTGTTTTGTTCAGGATCTCCTGGAGTCAAGTCCCTGTATGATCCCCCACAAAACATGCAAACAATCAAGATTTCCAACTTGGCAGTAGCACTCAGCACTATTTTGTGATACTCATGAGACCAAAATGCTTATGGTATTTTCCTGTTTTAGAAAAGAAAATTGAAAGATATCTTCAGTAGAAGAGTAACAAACAAGCATAGGTGTGGTAGCATCAAGTTTAATAAAGAAGTTCAGGTTTAAAAGAACTAAAAAACTCAAGGTCCCAAACCCCTCGAATGCCAACTAGACCAATGAACTAGCTTCTGTGATTCTTCTATTTACTATGCAAACTGCACACATTTCTGCAACACTGCAGGCTAAATTGCAACAAAGAAATCCATAGCAGATACTCATTAGAGCTAGATATCGATAGAGACTTTTAACTGCTGCAGTATTATAATGTCTATCCATGTCCCGTGACAGAAAACTGACTTTACCGTCCATTAAGTACTGACTGCCTATTCTATTAATGTTTGCGATTCTTCAAAACTAAAACTTAAGCAGGTACGACATGGATACATTAGAAAGCTTAGTCGAAATTAAGGCAAGTCAAGAGATCGTGTCACTATATTCACGCTTTACAAATGCTGTTCTTTTGGACTGTCATCTTCAGCAAAACAGGAAATCACATTTGTTTAATGGAAAATGAATAGTAAACGCACTAAGAGAGCAGTAGGGGAGGGAGTGTCTTTATTAATGCTGCTATTACTGGAACAGTACTCAAAGAATTTGGGGAATTTATTTAATTATGTCCTGAATAATTTAGTTTAGCGCAACATGCTCATACAGACACACAACTCTCCTCCCTCACCATTTAATATTTTTAAACAAAAGCAACATGAACAAAATAATGCACAGGAAATTCTTATCATTGTTATTATATCATTTTTGATATATATTATTTATTTTATCATTCTGAAAAGCCTGTAGGACAGAATAACATAAGAAAAGGTAGAACGGAAATTAAACATTTATGCTGATAGGCAATAAAATTCTATGTGGGAGACTAAAATTCCATTATTCCGCAGAACAAAAATGTTGTTTAACCTAAAAAAACAACAGCCCTTGCATATCTCGTCTCTTCAAAATAATCCAGGTCTAAAAGGCCTTCACATTCTGTTGTCAGTATAAGGGCCAGATCCTTTGCCAAGTTAGAGCGCGTTACATCCTTTTTAATCACTTTATACTACTAAGGAATTTTTGTACTTCTAACCAAGACCAATCAAATAATAAAAAAAATTTAAAACCCCACCTTACTGAGATTGTTAACTTACTGTGTCTGTTCCAAGCTACTAAGGTTGAGAAAGACACTTGCAAATGAAGGTTTGCAAATTTTTTCTTAAGATTAGAAGCTGCTATACTCAGCACACAAAGCTGGAATTATACCTCTACTGGCCACATTGATTTATCAGTGGAAACAAGGTCTGGCAAACAAAGGCAATAATAGAGATGTTCTCTACCTTTGATGACTTCTCTTTCTCTTCCTTTCTTGTTCCATGCAGTCCACTAACAAGTGGACCCTGGGAAAAGAGTATCTGGAAAATCACCTGTAATTTTGTGGTAACATTGCAGTGGTTCTAGCTGAACCAGTACTCTGTCTGCTATTTCCAGGGCAACTGTTCCAATATTTTAGAAAGCACTGCAAGTAGACAGGGAGAGTTTCACCTCTCAGACAAAAATATGGCTCACATTTCCAAGCTGTATCTCTCCCTTAAGTGTTGAGTGCATCCATCACTCCTGAGAGTGCAGTAAAATTCTACAAAATCTATGTGGCTTCATATTAACAGTGGAAAAACAATAAATAGTCTCCAATTACTATTACATTTAAGAAATATATTATTTTAGGAGATAATTTATCACTTAAAGCTATGAGAAAAAATTTGAAAACGTTTTAGTATGTGGAAGATATGGATGCATAACATGCATGTGGCATGCAGAAGAGTTAATATATAGTAACTGTTATATTTAGACATTAAAAAATTATCTGCTTAGAACAGGTAACTAACCCAGTAATTATACACACATATTTAGGCTGGACATTTAGCTTTCAAGTTAATCACCAGCAAAAAAATTAACCTGGGGTGTCAGCAGGAAATTAAAAAAAAACCTGATGTGTTAGAAACACAAAGCAGAGCAGTCTGCTTCAAGGCTCAGATCAATTTAATTTTTTAATCACTCTCTCACACATTCATTCTATTATTCATATTCATAATTTATTCATCCCAAGATGCACCTGTGAAACTGCTAGATACTGAAATTTTGGTGTAGTAGCTCTGGAAAAGGTGGGATATATTTACCTCTGAATGTACATGGAAAAATAAATCATGAGGAAGTTTATCTGTTCTAATTTGAGTGGTGCATAGCTCTCTGTGACCACGCTGTTCAGTGTGAGTTAGCTATACTGCTATCAGATGTTATATATTCTGTTAAAACCTTTAATCATTGGAGCTGTTTCTGAACACACATACTCGAAATTACTGAGTGTCGGATCCAAAGCTCCTGAAATGAAAACTTTTCAGCGGTCTTTTGATCAGTTCCTGTAATCCATAAGCTTCATCAACATTTTATCCAAGTGTCTGTCTCTCTGAGAGCAACACAGGCACTGCATCCTACTTACTTTAGCTCACTGTGGTATAGTTACTTTCCTCTTGCCTGCTGGGCACAGCACAAACTAAGTAGATTCTGAGGACACGTATGTCCCTACCTGTAAATTTGCTCCAATTCCTTTGCTTTGCTATCCGTGTTTGGAAACCGGATAGCTGCGATGTATCTCACAAACCTTTCATTTTCCAAATACATTAGAATTTAAAACTAGGACATCAGATACGTCCATAAAGTAGAAGGACAGACTAATTAGGCCTTTAACCAAAACCAATCTGCTTCAAGTGACATTTACTTTTAGTCCCAAGATTCTCATACAATGTGTTTATGCAGCAATCACCACCTCCCCCCTCTCCCTGCTTATATTTAGAATTCTTCAAATCATATTTGGGATTCTCAAAGGTGTCGAGAGGAGTTTTTAAAAAATCATGCCAAGGAAAGGCTGAATGCTGAGAAAGGGCTTCTCCACAGTTATCAAGGATAGATTTTGATGCAGATCATGCTTATGATTTTTTCTTTATTCCCCACAGAAGTAGGAGATCAGACTTGTACTTTGTACACATAACTAGTCCCGCTGTCCACTAAAAAGTAGTTCAAGCTTTTGCAACATTTCTAGAATTCTTCCTCGAAAAACTCATTTCTGAAGGAAAAGATAAGAAACATTTGTGGTTTAAACATAATAATTTTCATACATTTGTAAATGAGGGCTTTAAAATTACCCGATTTCACAGCAGAAGTACACGCAGTTCAGCAAATGGAATTCCATCTGAGATGGGAATTAGGAATTCCTAGATCCTGATCATCTTATAAAAATTTTTGATCTCCCAAAGGGGACATAAGTAAAAGCTTGGAGCAATTTGAAAATTAAGAGAGATAAACATAGTTAATAATTCTGGAAATAATTTCATTTAAGTATCACATCTTCTGTTTTGTCATTTATTAATCTTGTCAACTCAGTGAACCAAATTACCACTTTTTCCTTTTTTAATTGATATTAAATTCTTTTGGTATTCTTATGTGGGTCCACTGCAGGTGGTTATTTCGCTTCAAAGCATTTACTGAACAACCAAGATGGACTGCTAGCAAGGATGTGAACAGCTTCAGTATTTCACCCTAGCCTACTGCAAAAAGCAGGAGAAGGAGTCATCCTTCACCAGAATCTTACTACTTCTCAGCACTCTTGCAGAATATGCCAACATAGTTTAAAATCTTTGATCTCTAAGCTCTTTCAGTACCGTCATTATATAATTAAAGAGAAGTCACAGAAGTTTAAGGAGTGCATTTCAGTGCATGGAAACAAGACTTTTCCTCACACTGTGATGTTGTTGTAAAGAAACTTTAAATATATAAAATAAGAAGAAAAGAGAATCATTCTTAGCATAGCAGAGTTATAAGTTATCTTTAACTTTGTTTACTAACTATCATCCATCCTAAATACTGAATTTCTTGAATGTAAGATGGGCATTAAACAACTAATCTATTATTGAATTAATACATTGCTGTGTAATGACACAATTAAAAGCAAATTGAGAGTTACTGAGTTACTATTCTGCAGGAATGCATATTAAATGAAAAGCATAAACATGATTATCACAGAGGTTTAACATACATGTTTATCACTCACACAACCGGGTTCAGGAATAGTTCAAGAGATACAAGTAGTGCTGGTTCCACCTGCTTAACTGGCTTGTCTTCTGATTGCTTTATAAAATATCAGCTTTATTATTCTCTGGATTCTTTTTATTTCATAAAAGCAAATCTCTTCAGGAATCGAGGGGCTGAATCATTTACTACACAACAAAATCTGACATATAGCAAATTCTTCTGCCCATATAGCAGTGGATGGAAATAGGTCATATTGAGGTGAAGGCTCAATATTCCATTATAATAAAATAACGCAGATATGGTATGGCCTTCCATCTCAAAGAATTTTAGAAACAATTCTTAATCTTCATACTTTGCTATGAACCTGTGTGGACTAAGTGAATAATTTCAGTATTTCTTCCTTTTTTCATTTCCTGTGTCTTAGGATAAACTTAAAAATGGTATTAGACTGGTGGAGAAGCAGAGACTGTAAACCAACAACGGGTATTATTTTTAGCGGTATTTGGGATCTTGCAGCTTTTATAGCAACACTGCTGGAAAGCCAGAGAAAACCTAATGTAGAAACAGTGTCCTGTATCTTGTTCACCTGACTGTCCTATAATTTTGTTATTAAATATTGAATTATAAGAAAACTAATTGTAAAAATGCCAGCATAGAACATGCTTTCATAATCCAGTAAAGAAAGGAAATAAAAATCCTGCAAAACCACATTCTATTGGTGAGCTTTAAAATGTATAGTTAATAATTTGTATTATTCAAACACTAGGAGACTGGTAGGAATACCTTACAAAACCAAAATAACCAGAGCCTTTGGTATAAGATTCCAAAAATACTTCCCACATTTTGAAAATAATTAACTGAATTTTCTCCAAATGACAGAACAAGCAGTAGTAGTTTAATTTCCCTGAACTGTAACAGATACACACCCAACACCCAAGCATTATATTTCAAAGAATTTTAATTAAATCTATGTAACAAAAAATGAATGTTTCACATCTTAATTGAAAAATCACCAGCTAGAGAACTGAGACAGTGAAACAGTCTGGAAAGCACAGAGATATAATTGAAGAAAAGAATAGATGAGAATATTTCAAATGGTCTCACTAGTCAGCAACTAGTGTAAATACTGCAATTCAAATAACGGCCTTTTAGTGATTAAGAGAAGAACTAATTTCTATTCTATTGCTCTTTTGCTTTGAGAATTATACCTCATCTTTGAGAATCCCTGACTGAACACAAAACTTCATCATATACCACAGCAGAAGGCTTACTATCGATACAAGCACTTTATGCGACCAAGACACCAGCCTATAAGCAGTAGGAGATAAGCAGGTATTTACCATCGCTTTTGTGGCTTTTATCTGCATGACAAAAATCATCAATACTTGTGAAAGTATTTGGAAAGATAGGGAAAAGACGGGCATTTGTGGGCTTTGTATCAGGCCGCGTGTTCTGTGCGGTTACACCAAGTGAATGCTGCGAGAACAAGGTAACAGTTGAGCTTTACTCCATGATGTGAAATGAAGCGGTTAAGTTCTAAGATTTTGACGTGGGAAACCTGTCCCGGCCAGATGGAAATCTCAGCTGTCATGAGCAGAGGTCATTCCGTCCTTCTCAGCACAAGGTGTTGCTAAAATCCTGTGCACACTATTCATGTAAGTTCATCATACCTATCCTTTTTAATTAGAAGCTAAAATTATTGATGTTATATATGATTTTCTTGTTATTCATTGGCTTTGTTTGGTTCTACTTTTTAATTATAGAAGTCTACCAGAGATGCCCCTGAGGTAGTGCTGATAATCTAGTTTTATATTTCTAAAGAATTTGTTTAAGGGAAGCTTGGATAAGCCTTAAAGGGAATCTTTGATAAGCCTTTGTTCTTTTAAATTATTTTATCATAATGCAGCATTTTCAGAAAGGGCAATTCTTGCTAAACAAAGGAAAGGTTTATTGATGACACTTTTATAGTGAAGTTTTAATGGAACTGCTTCTAAAATATTTTTACAAGGTCTATTTAACCCTCTGAAAATATCTATAAACAACTCTAATTACTAGACAGGCTTAATGTTGATAATGTTGTCCACCAGAGAAGCATACAGAAATATCTCTCATATAATTAAGCATTATAGGGTTTGTACTGTCTTTTTAGAAAAAAAAATACAAAATTCAAGGTTTTTATTACAATGAGCTGAGATAAAAACAAGTTGCAATGACAGTTCCGGTTCTTGAAGTGCTGATGAAGACATAAGTAAAATGATGAAGAAAATTTTAAATAATACCATAACCAGTGGTGCAGCACATGAATTAGTGGATTTAAAGGACAGCAATGTTAGCAAAAACATTAGAAAAACTATTTCTACTAGTAATACCTAAGTAATAACTGAACTTGATTTAGACCTCCTGAATAGACTGTAGTACTGAGATACCTTTAAGTCCTATTGTCTGCGTTTAGCTACACGTGAAATTATAAGATCATTCCTAGATTTGAGGTTTTTTTTTTCCATACACTTATTTTCCTCTTGACTCCTCTGTAGGTACTACTGGACAGTAAAAATAAACTACAGTGTGACAGTCATAATGTGCTGCCAGATATTAGAGCTTAGAGTAAAATCAATTTAACAAACCAAATAAAATCTGTATGAGATTGACATTCCAAACCTAGCTTGGTAGAATCTAACATTAGGTTATTTTGCTTGCCACAGGGAAGCATCTTGTAGGGTTCTGCCTTACAAAGTTGTGGATGTTGTCTGCAGGGGTTGGCATTGACATTGAGTACCTTTAAGCCATGTCCCTTAGATGAAGTCCACCAAAGGCTGTCAAGGCAATTATGCAGATGTAGGAAGAAAGGTTCCTGCATGGAAAACAACTGGTAAAGGCACAAAACAAAGACTGGGAGTTTTCAGAATGAAGGGAGGACAACATGGAGTTGGTGGCTGTTGAGCTGGGGCCTACGAATCATTTGGGGAATGGAAGAGGTGGGTAGGAACTAGCTGTTCTCTCCCTTTTCAGTACAGAATCAAGGCGGCTTCAGAAGGCAGCAGCACCCACTCAGTTAAAAAAAATAATTAAAAGAAACAGAAAAAAAAGAAAGAAAAGGAGCTTCTTCACACAAGTAACATACCTGACTTCCGGTATTTCTGCTGAAGGATGCTGCAGATGCTACAGGTCTACACATGTTCAAAAAGAGTAACTCCTCTTTGCATAAAGTAACTAAATACACAGAAATGAACTGAAGTTCAAAGCTAGTGAGGTGAAATCAGATGTATGACTGTTGGTATCAGGTGTGTGCTTGCCCTGTCCTCTCTTTTCCCTACATTTATTTACGGCCGCTTACAGAGACAGGATACTGCGCTAGATGACCCACGGTGACATGCCTATGTTTTCAGGTTTTCTTCAAATATTTTTGCACAAATTACTTATCTAACTTAAGTAGAATTTTTGCTACTTCATTTTTAGCTCATACAATCTGCAGTTTTACTCCAACTACTATCTAGAGCTTAAGCAGTGTAAATACCATACAAGGACTATTTCTAGACCTGCGCTGTTGTGACATATACTTGAAACAAAGTACAACCCATCCAAATCCATAAAATATTTTCTATGTTCTGCTGTCAATGGTCAGGCTGTTTTTCTCAGCTTTCACTAAAATTGTTCTACATTGCAATAAAATTCCTCTGCGACCTAACACATATTTATTTAAAAAGTTAGAAATCACTGGATATATAATGAATGCTTTGAACAACTCTTAAGTCAGATTCTTGGCTTCTGTCAAAAATCTGAGACCAAGTAAAGTTGATCTCAAATTTCATTACATAAGACCTCGAAAGATCTAACAGTTCATTGTAAGTGACAGGGGAAAGAAAAAAAAAAAACCAAAACCTGTTAAGAAATTAATTATTTGCTGGTCATTTATGCTGATATATTTACGTGATGCCTGAACATTGTAACAGTGTCTTTCCTTCCAGGTGTAAAGAAACACAAACCAAAGTTCTCTCCCTGTCCTGCTATGTCACAGATGAAAGGGAAGGATTTGGAAACCCCATGGAGTCAAAGGGAAAAAGGGAATTTATCTGCATGAACCTATCCTGTCTCTCCTGCTACATATCCAGTACCATCAAACCATGTCACTAATTGCAGTATCAAGAAAGTCTTCACATTGTTGTGAGAGGAAGAGAAGGAAAAGCACTTGGTACAAATTTCAAAGCACGCACTGTATGTTGTCCTATCTAAGCATTTTTTCACTTTCCTTCTCTCCCCAATCCGGTACGCACAGCTCGCCTAGTTAGGAAGCTGCATGGTTAAGTACCTGACTTGAACACATGGATTAATGTTTGTACTAACAAAACCTACAGCAGTTTTCAAAGGAATTACAAGGTTTGAAGCATATTATAATCCATCTCCTGAAAAGAAGAAAGGGAAATGACCTTCTATTAGTATCAAATTTACTGCCAAAGAGTTTATAAAGTTAAATCTAGCTTGTGCCAATTTGATGTGCCTGATGGACATCAGGTAAGAAAAGATAAGACATTATTGCCATCATCATAATTATCACATAGTCATCAGTAAAATATCATACCAGAATCAGAATAGGTTATCTGTAGTCTAGGCTTAATATTTTATCCAGTACTAGTTCCATAGTTTCCCCCTTCTTCTTTCTTTCCTATATAAACACATCTATTAGCATTTAAAAAAATGCAAGAATACTATTTTATAGTTTTTCTAAGTTAAAAAGAGAAGTCAACAGTCTTCCCTGCAGACTAACACAATGCAACATTCTGCAGAGGGCACCCTCGGTACAGTTAGAACACATCACCTTTTTCCAGTGCATCTCTCCTTCTCTGTAACTTTAACTACATAATATCACATTCACAATTGTCAGAAATATACAATAGGAAAAAGGCTTTCTCTGATGGTAGCATTACAATGTATGATGTAGACCTGTGAAAGAGAACAAAGCATATCTATACAGAGCACAGCCACTTTTCAAGTACCATCAATGCTTTTTGGCTTAATAACTTATCGTGAATTAATTTGCTGCTGAGAACTACGTACTAATACTAAAGACAGTGTCTATCTGCTATTATTATTTTTATTATATTTTCTTCTGTATTGTTCCTTTGAAGGCTTCTATGTATTGAGAGATACAGGAAGAAACTTCTACATTAAGTGATAGGGGGATCGCAAGCAAACATGGTTACAGCAGCACATATTCTATTCAGCATAATATTAAGACTTTTCACTATTTTAACAATGAGTTCTCCTAATCAAGACAGAAGTTACTGTCTACATTGCAGGTGCAAGGAAAGGCTCATTTAGCTGTTATCTAAAAGCATATTCTCTCCGCATTGTCTTACTGCTCAAACCGTTCATACCCAATGCACTGTTCTTTCTGCTGACACAGCCACTTATTTTCCAACATTGCTGCTCATATGACCTTTTTTCTTTTTTTTTTTTTTCTCCTCCTCCTTCAGAACCATTTCTGGGCAGTTTCACAAGAATTTTGATTGCTGTTGTAAAGTTGATATCATTGCCATCTGACAGCTGTTTGCTGGCCTTTGTGAAATGAGTTGCTGGTCTCAGTTCATTTCCTAACAGGCAGGTGTTCACAACTTAAAAACAAAACATCACCTCTGTTGGCACAAAGACTTCCAGCCAACAAGGAATGTAAGCATATGCTCACCGAGGGGTAAAATACATGCTTAAAGGGAAACACATTTTTAAGTGCTTTTGTGGGGGAGGATGAACTTCGCAGACAGACTAAAAATGGACAATGAACTCTGGCAGATAATCTTATTACAAAAGATCTGAATGATACTGGTGGATGACTCATGCTTACTATAGTGAAGCCAGAATTTCAGCAAAAGTCTATGTGGTGACAAAGCTGTGCTGATACAGCTACATCTAGAGATGCACAGCAAGACCGCTTGTGAGCTGGAGAGAAAAACATATGCAGAAGAAACAAAACTTGAATACTCATCTATATTGGGAACTCTTGCCTTGCTAGCTGCTCTAAAACTGAAACCACCACTGTGAATTAAAAGATGTCCTATAACAAAGCAATCCATACGGCTGTTACATTTCCCCTCTATGCATTTTCTTTACTGATTTAAAGCTCAGATCCTTTGAGAAAGCAGGAAAATGATAGTTAAATTACTTAAATTCACTGTGATAAGGCAAGTTTATGGATGGGCACATTATAATCATTTGCCATTAGGAAACTTAGTAACCACCAAACAACATGCGGCAAATATTATTTAAGATATTTATTAAGAACATTGCAATCTGAATCTTTGAATCCAATTAAAATCTGACCTTTCTTTCAGAAATTGTCAGGGGCAGAGTTTAATACTCCTATAAAACTACTAGGATACGTGAATTCAGATGAGTAGCACAATTATACGATACAACCGTTTAGTATTGTATCCTGACTCCTTTTTATTGGAAAATGGAAGCAACTTTACACTGACTGTAGAGCATTCTTCTGAGAGTAGCTGCTGCTCCTTAATTTTATTTCCAGTGTATTTTTCTCAGATTCAAGGAAAATGACTTGCTTTTACTTTATGTTGATTAAATCATGTCAGCAAGTGTTTTAATTTATGTGTTCTAGCTAGCAAAGTAGAACACAATTTTCATTTTTGGGCAAGGATAATCATAATTAAAAACACATTAGCTGATTATACCAAACATCCATTCTACAAACGCATTCTACATCATGATTTATGAGTTATGATTTGTTAGCTAACACATTTTGAAATGATACAACTCTAAGTTGATGAATGGTTTTGATAATACCCCCAACTACCCAAAATGAGACACCTAAAACCAGACACTAAGAACCCAAAGGATTTTATGGTAGTCAGATCAGGGTACAAATGCAGACCCACAAGAAAAGAAATTTCATAAACGTACAAAAATCCAAGCTAAAACCTTCCTAAGAATAAGTAACCTAACCTGAGATTTTGATTTCCCTTAATAAATAGCAATTTCCTCTATTATCTACAGCTACAGTTACAAAGTTTTCAGGAGATGAAAACATGTTGGGTAAAGAAAGCCTGCACTTTTCTGTTTGGGGTTTTGGGTTTGGTATTTCAAACAAGTTTGGACTCACTTCTCATCTTCAGTTATAATTCAAGTCAGCAGCATTAGAACAGACATGAATCTTTATTTTCAGATATTCCTGCTTAATTTACTGCCTTCTTACTGTATTCTGGGGTCTGGGCCCACTACAGCGAACAGTGTTAACACTGGGAGAGAAGGAACTAAACCTGTAACGCTGCTGTGCCATGTTGCAGTATCAGATCTCTAAATATCCCAAGTACCAGGGAACCTAGATAAATACAGAGTTCTTCAGCCTTTAGGTAAAACATCTTTTATATGAAACAGAAGACCGGAGAAGCATATTTCAAATGACAACTTCTAAAATAAAGATCTAAATACTTTGAAGCTTGGCTGATACTTTGTTGTCCAAGGATGGCAAAGTCTCCTCTAAAGTAGACTCAGTATTTTCTATTTCTGTATGGTAAAAATATAATGCTTACTGCTATAATAAGGACCTTAACACTTCTTCACGTTATCTGCTCGCTTGATGTCATGTTCAAGTTTTTGACATCTTCCACCAGCAAACACATCCCATATAGGATGTATTGGTTTAACAGGTATTCATTTTACTGAGCTCCACTATAATTTGTTAGTCTTACATGATGCCTCAAGATGTTTCACACATTCTAAAAAGGGAGCTAAAAGGGAATAATTTGCATATATTACTTAAGTTGTACATGCTGTAAATATTGATCTTCTGATAGAGAAGCAAGTGAAAAAGTTGTTGAAAAAATAGCACTTGCATTTCGGTATTTTTTAAGAATAATTATTCAGCTTCAGTTTTTAAACTTGGTGAAGAGATTACAGCTCTGCTCACCACTGCAGCTAAAGGCTACTCGACACTTTGCCTCCAGTCTGTGACATTCGATGTATATTACTGCAATTTACAGATCATGAAAACTCTTACTTTTCCTCTTTTGGAGTTATTACCAATTCATCCCAAATGGTTCAACCCTCAACTACTGCTGCCTGTGATGTGCAGAGAGTGAAGCTGCATTTCACAATTTTGACCTGGTCTTTTAGCCAACTCCCACTGACTCTCAAGGATGATGCACAGATACTCTAGTGTAGTGTTCTGAATAACTTGGAAGTCTTTTCTCCCCTCAGGAGTGAGAAACTGTAATTTATCTAATGCCTGAGAACAAAAAGCAACAATAAAAAAGCCTTTATTCTACCTCCATGCCAACCGCCGCAATCACTATCTGTTTTGGAAAGGTTCTGGTAGAGAATTACAAATCTCAGGAAACATGAATAAGCATAAACAGGATTCAGCTAGAGAAGTGATTACGGCATATATTAGCTCAGAATAAAATGTCAGTCATTTAAAAAAACCTACTGTCAAATGTGACAAATATGCGAGGCTTGGGAGCACATGTTCTTTTCCTTTCACAAGCACACAGTGCATAAAATTGTCAAGGCCAGAGCAGCATTCTGGTTAGCAACGCAATTGCCAATGATAATAAAAAGCATACTACGTAAAACGTACCAAATATTCCATGGATTGCTTGCACTGCCTCAGTATCTTCATCACAAAGCATGCAAGGAGGTGGTAAAAAAGTATCTTCAGGACAAATGTGTATCTCCCAAACGGTAAATGGCTCCTCACCATCAGCCCATGCCTTCCCCACCCCTGTGCTACATACTTTTTGGGTTTTGCCCTTCTTTCTTCTGTTCTTCCCATGGAGTTTTCTGGCTGTCCTCACACTTTTCTATGCATGACTTCTTACCCAACTGCCTGTGATGAACTTCCCTAACACCTCCACAACTCCCCACAAAGCCCCATCTTGTTTCCTCATTCTCTGGTAGGATCCCTTTCCTAATTCTCTCTCTCCTGGAGCGGGCAGCTACACAGAGTAGGAGAAATGCCTCCTAGCTACCACCACGAGAGAGAGATTAAGTTTTGAATTGAAATTTAAATTTCAGAAATCAAATTAAAATCCCAATCATGGTAACCTTACTCCACCTCTAGCAGGGTTGCACAAATAAATTAAAATAAACAAACTCCAAAGACCCTAAGGAGGACTGAGTGCTATTTCAGAAGACAGAAGAAAGTCACACTGTCCTGAATCCAAGGGGTTCACCTCAACCAGCACTAAGTAGGGCACTAAGGTTCAGAGAGAACCTGAGTCACCATACAACCATTCACTACACACAAGGCCCCGGAGAGGACTCTGATCTTACTGGCATATCTGGTGCCTGAAATGAGGTGTGATTCTGTACCTCTCATCTCTTTTAAGCACCCAGAGAACCCCCCATCTTAAAACCCAGACATTTTTACCTCCCAAGAATTGTCTACACACCAAGAATTATTAGACAAGCATCATACTTTCCTCTGAAAATAATTGGATTTGTCCAATTTGATGAAGATTTTAACATTATGTCATATATTGCCAATAAAGAAACACCCCTAGGAATAACTAAAACAATGACTGATTCAGTTACAGGGCTGGACAGCAGTTGCACACAACCTTACCTTTGGTTTTCAATCTTTGTTCAAAATGCGGTGCCTCTCTGCTGAAAATGTCCAATGTGCTATTTCACATTACAACAGAACACTTTCTTCTACCAGAGAATACTGTTGGGCCCAGTTTTTCATTGCTTGGATTTTTATTTTTAAGGTTTTTCCACCCAAGCAAATTCTTTTGCTCTGACAGCATTTAATAACAAGTTTGACCTTGGAGTGTCTAAGTTTAAATGATTTCAGAGTACACTGTAGCAGAAAATCAGGGGCCAGGGATTCTTTTCCTTATTTGAATTTTATTATTTTGGGAGAAGGGGGAATCCCTTGTTTCACAGAAGAAATTACTTTTGAGCCACAGTGTGAAGACTTTTTGCATGAGTGCATGAAGAGCCACAACTTTTTATGCTTACTGCAGTTGATATATGATTGTCACCATGGCCAAAAGTAACTTACCTACCTCCTCCTGGGAATATCCCTGCAAACACAATAAAGAAAGCTGAGAAGAACTGGTTTGTATTTAGTGTATGCTGGAGAAGGAATATGATGATAACAGGTGGGACAGCTTGAGCATCGTCCCTTCTGACAGCCTGTGGGCTGGTACAGCTTAAGGAAGCTTTGTGAGACTGCAGCCCAGCCCATTATTTTCCTAGTGGATTTGTGTCCCTCTGTGGAACCCACCCTCATCATCAAGCACCATTCCCAAGATAGGTACAGGTTGCAATGAGGAAGTCTCATGGACTACAGTTTGCTGTATTATGTGTGGATTGAAACACATACAATTCTTTATATCTGAAGGGCCAAATATGCAAGTGTTTAACATAGATGAATAAACTTCCACAATTGATCCTATTCACGTTATTTTGGGCTTTTTTCATTTCTGAATTCCCTATAAACACTACACAAACTGAGAAATATTAAAGACACACACAGAGTAACTATTTAATTTAAATGCTAAGTAAGAGTAAAAACTATCTTTTGTTGCTGAATAGAAAAAAACTACTGTGGTACAAAAATACTGTTTGGTATGTTTATCTGAGTTCTTACATAATTCAAAGATGAAATTATCTTTGGCTAGACCTGAATTAAGCTTTTTCCCCCTGTAAAATAATACCATCCCAACTACAACAGCATAGATACAACAGTGGGACATGGTTCCTGACAGTCTAATCATTGGTTCAGCTAACGATATTCACAGGGAGTCAAAATGTTCCTGTTAAATCACTGCCCTTCCCTATTCTAAAAAGCCACCAGGTGAGCTGTTTCAGTGGTAATAACAATGGAAACCACCACAAAAGAATTTTTTGTCAACAGATCTGCAGAGAAAAGCAACACTGCAGACACGATATTGATTGCTGTAGGGAAAAAAACATTTCAGATATGCTCTGCAATAGACTTATACAAACTTTTTATGTAACATGGAATAATGTTACAATTTATGGACAGTCTTATTTTCATGAAAAAACGCTCTCTAAATTTATGAGGTATTAGTGTTCTGTACTGACCTAAAGCAATTCAAAGCCATATGATGTGTTCTCTATGGTAACTAGGCACTGATGTCCATATAGGATCCCATTTTTCCACAAGTAACCGCAAAAGTATATACAAAGTCTGCAAATAATTGTTTTCTTGGTACATCATACAAACTCACAAATAGGAGAAGAGAAAAAGAAGAGACAGAAAAATATAAAAACACAACCAAAGACAAGTCAAGTAATTTGACCTTTTTGTTCTCTGTCCCAGAAAATAATGATAAAGGAAATTATACTCCTTTAGTTGTTCATAAATAATCTTCTATTTGATAATGAGATTTCCCATTCAAACCTCTCAGTAATTGCGATTTACATTCAGAGTTACAGTTTACCGATGACACTCATAAATGGCAGTTAAAAACATCAAATTTATAGTGATTGTCACGAGAGATTTCTACTTCTAACAAAAGTATCGCTAAAAAAAATAAAATGCCACAGGCACAGCATTTAAAAAAATTAACATAATTACAAAGAAAAAGTCATAAATGAAACAAAAGACATCAAAGCATTGTGTTTATATATTTTTTAAAATTGTGTATTTAACTCACAATCCCTGCAAAAATCATTAGAGTTCACAAATGACAACTACTAGCTCTCCTCTAAGGCCTCATAGGGCAAAGCGTGCAATATATCCCCACCTATCACCGTCCTCACCCAGAGCAGAGGGATTCTCTCCACTTGTTGGCCATGGTCTCTCAGGTGTTACTGACACATTTGATTTCAAGCTAAAAGTCCTAAATACAACATGCACGGTCAGGTTCTGACTGTTCCCAAAGACAGAGAGACCATAACCTCTCTGGGCAACTTGTTCCGGTACTTGACCATTCCCACCCTAAAAAAGTTCTAGCTTATGTTTATAGGCAATTTCTTGTATTTTGGTTTAGTTCCACTGCCTCTTGCTACCCCCATTTTTACCCAATTTGGTATTTATACACACTGACAAGATCTTCCCAGAGCCTCCTCTTTCTGGGAGTAAACAATCCCAGCTTTCTCAGCCTCCCTTCATATGACAGAACCAGACAGCACACCCAATGTGTCTCACCAACGTGGAGCAGAGGGGAAGAATCACCTCCCCTGACTCGCTGGAACAGACCCACTGTCTGTTCTCTAACACGGACCAGGATGCTGTTGGCCAAGGGTCTGCCCTACTGGCCCATGGACCACTTGTCTACCAGACAGCTCCTGGCATTCTTCTGCAAAGCTGCTTGCCAGCCCCCAGCCTGTACTGGTGCATGGATTTATTCCTCCCCAGGTATAGGACTTCACACTTCCCTTTGGTGAACTTCATAACAGTCTTGTTTGCCCCTTTCTCCAGCCTGTCAAGATCACTTTGAAGATCACGACTATCTGGTGTATTTTCATTTCCGATACATGCAGGCAACATACAGGTCTATGACGCTAATGGCACTCAGCTTTATGAACAAGCTTCTCATCAAATAAATATTACTTTCTGCAGCAGAGAAAATTTATTCTTTGTGTATAATTGATTTGTGCTTGCACTTAAAAATGTCTTTTGAAATCCATATTATAACTAATACTGTCACATAATAAAAAGCAACACTTTTAATTTAAAGTTAATTATTTTCCATTATTCAACATTAGTAGACAAGGCAAGAACTCTAGCCTAGTGCCAGAACATAAAAGAAGTTATTCTGAACTTATAATACATGGGTTTAACAGCTTAATGTCAAGAAGCAATACTGTAAATTAAAAACTAAGTAAAAGGATTATAGTATCTCATATTTAGAACTTTTACATGACTACAGATAATTAAGGCACGTGAAATATTTTTGAAGCATTGTCCTGAAATCTGCAATTATAAATAAAGTATTTTTACAGCAAAACCACAGTATTCTGTAATAACACATAGACACAACATCATTATGGCACATGAGATTTACTGCAATTTACTACTGCATTTTTTAAGGTTTTGTAGGAGGTATTTCGATTTTTTTTCTTCATTTTATCATTACTACAAGACAGCTCGCTTCACCTAGCTTATCTAAACCACAGTTGGAATTGGTAAGTCACAGGTATGACAGAGAAAGGGAACTTCATTCACTGCACGTACGTAAAGGTGTTACTTTTGAGGCCTCTTTCAAGTCACTGTTTCAGAAATAGAAACCACATGTGGGCAACACATGATTCTTCACAGCTACTTCAAATTTGAAGAATAAAAACTCTTCATAAGACACATGAAATAATGAGTGTTGACTTCTTCAAATGCAGAAAGTTTTCAAAATGAACAATTGAAAATGAGCACCATCTCATTTTGAAGATATTTATGCCCCAAAGAAAAATCACCCTCACAGTGGGCTAGAAGACAACTAATGCTAAACTTCAGAGATGGAGAACTGTGATCCCTTATGGTGATTTTGGAAAAAATTAGAAGAGAATTTTTCAGTTGTTTTGTATTCCTTATGCCTCAGATCATGCTTATTCAGAAACCTCTATCAAAAAAGTCACCCACAGGAAAGAGCTCCTCCTGGAAAGGTCCCATCAGAGAACACAATTAGAAGTACTCCATGATCTGCATTCTTATGTAGATTTGGATTTGCACTTACCCCTTACCAGCTTGGGAAGTATTGAGGTTTTGTGGCTAATCTTCTCTTTCAAGTCTTTGGAGTTGTCGAGACAGCTTTAACATCCCCATCTCCTCCAAGACATGTTCTATTCTCTCCTTAAACAGAGTATTGGGCACTCTCCTAAGGAAAAAAAAATAGTTTCACTGACTTAATTATGTATATATGTCCTTGTTAGACTAAGCCTCATCTACAACAATTAGCCCCTTGTCTCAAAAAGATGTACAATGTTGCTCCTCCCTCCCTTCCCCTGGCCCATTTGCTTCTGTTTGACACATTTCTCTTATCAGTTTGAACGTTAAAGACATACATGACATGTGTGCATAATTATATACATACCCCTCATTACTGGCTCTTAACTGAGGAAAGACATGATGGCAGTTAACTGCTTTAGGCTGCCTGACTGTATAGTTCGCGTAGCATTAAGGGATATTTAAAGAAACCAACTCACATTTACTTCTGCCAAAGCATAAGCCCGCAAGTCCACAAACCCCACGACATAAATTACTACATTTGTGGCATATGGTTGCTTTTTTTGATATAATGTGTTCAGATCAATTCAGTCACTCAATCAATTCTCCCTTTATAGTGTGCAGATTGCAATCATTTGATAGCCTCATATCCTACATCTAATATACCGTAACTGCAGATTAAAACAACCAATTCCAAAAGATTTTTCATCTTATTTTAAGAATACACACACGCTACATATACAGAGTAACAGACCATTGGCAATATGCTTAAAGAACTCCTAATCACATTAATTAATAACAAAAACCCAGGAGAGTTATATACCTACGGAAGTCATACAATCCCTGCGTACAGACAGATGAACCATTGCATCGAAGTCCCTTCAGCAGGCACAGGAAGTTTTCAAACTAATTGCCCTTTAGTCATTACAAGATTACTTTTATTTTAATGGATGTTGGTGTGTGAAGGAGAATATAGAACCAAATTTTATTTCTGAAATGTCTGCATCAATAAAGGTGCCTAATTACGGTATTCATTAAAGTATACAAAGTTAACTTAACAGGAAAAATCTAGAGAGTACTATTACATTTCCCCATTATACTAATTTAATTCAGTTATAACGCAAATTCTAATAAGATGATATTATTAACTAGTTCAATTTCAAAATGTCTTATCATGTTTATTTTTATTATGTTACTAAGCAGAGTAGCAATTGACTTAATTTATTTTATTAAATAACGTTTCTCAATCCGTTTAAAAAGGGACAATGGCCTATTTCTTTCCTTAGGCCGATAGGCTGCTGCCATTTTAAACGTTTCATTATAGTTAAGGTTTTCACCAATTTCACAGCCTAGCATTCCAAACTACGTATACTTCTTTTACTCAAATCACTCATTCGGTCTGCAGTTACATCATTTGCGAGTGTTAATATCTGTTGTCACTTATGAATAGGGACAAGATTTGCATTTCCCTCAGTCATCTGTTCAGCTGGATTTTTTTGTTGTTGTTTCTTTCTTTCAGCTTTTACAAATAGACAATATAGACCTTTCCATTATGATTTCAAATTATTATTGATGAAAAACTATGAAGTTATACTTACCATTCTTCAAAAATGGAAACAAAAGAAATTTCCTTCATAACAAATTAAGGTAGTTTCTGACTTTGTTCCGTGAAGTTATATTCAGAGCATAGAAAATGCAATCTATAAGGTTCCAGTGGCAAATTCACAACATCCTTGTCTGAAATCTGGACATAGTTGGCTACCATAAAACGGTTATGGAAAGTTATGCACAGTTTGCTAATCCTGGGGCTTCAGGGCTGCTGCATTTGACTCCAAGGGTCCTCAACGTATACTGTGTGTACCACCAACAGCATACAAAGCCACAGTTGGAAGAAAGAGCCATACGGATCCATCATTTTCAGTGATGGGAAGGAACTAGACATCACCACAACCACTACCAGTTGCACTACCTACTAAGAGCTTTCTCAAACTTGCCTGAACACTCTGGAGCAGGAGCCAAATACTGAGATCACAAGAAAGGACACGCAGAAAGCTGTAATGCCTGAAAACTGTACAAAATAAATCTTGAGGATGCCTCTGTACCTTCCCCTGCTAGTATTACAACATTCTATCATCACTTCACCTGCAACTTTTTCCTTGCATATCTAATCTCTCAGATAGCCAACTCTGCACGGTGAAGCTTCATGTTCTCTGTACTTGACCTCATCTGATCTGCCAAATATTGATCTATTTAACATAGTATATGCATTAGAAAAATCAATACTTACAAAGTTTTGAAGTCCAATCTATTGATATGGCTCAAAACCCAGAAGCAAGAGGGTTATTCAGTGTCAAACTAGGATGTAACCTAGTGAAAAACAGGCTACTTCTGTTGGTAATGGACAAGTCATTTTCCTCTGAAGACCTTAATCAGACAGACAAAACAGGCTTTTCTAATAGCTAATACAACATAAATGTTGTACTACATACATTTTCAATGTAGTTGAAAAGTAAAATAAATATAAAAAAAATGTAAGTACATAAAAATAAGTATTTGCATAAACTGAGGTTGTCTATTATTCCTACATTTCTTTTTAGTTCAGTACAGAAGATCTCAAAACTAAACATTTTGGTCACAGAGGTCATATCTGTTTTAAAAGCCTCCATCTGCTCTGCCACATTGATTTTCTAATGCACATAACATGTTCAAATGAATATAGTCAATAGTTCAGCAGACCAGACAAATCAGAGACCAGAAACGCAGCAAAGATTATCCTGATGCTTCACCAATCACAACTATGGCCTAATGTCAGGAGATTAAAGGGATTTAATTTTATGTCAGGGGATTAAGTTTTATACTTTTTTACAAGTGAAGTTAAACACTTCATAAGCAATTATAAGCACTTGATTATACTTAAGCAAAAACTCCAAAATAGCAATGTAATACCATAACCTATAAAATAAACACTTTATTAAAAGTATTTGGAGACAACAAAGTTCTGTGTCCATTAGAAAATGCAATTCTTTGAGCGCATCGTACGAAGTCCTGACTTTGGAAGGAGTAGTCTGGGTTCGTTTTGGCTGAAAGATGCTTTAAACTTCAGAAAATCTGAATCTGGTTTTGCTATTAACTAACTCTCATAGTATATGATGACACTTACAGTCCCTTCCTGCATTTCTTCTCATGTATCAATGTATGAAAGAGTAATGAGAGAAATTTGCTTGCTGATGCATTTATTTAATAGTTCATTATCATAATCAAGGGTCAAAATATTAATCACCCTCATGTATTAGGAAGAGAAAAAACACTAGTTACACAAAGTAAATGGTAGTAATTAGTGACACAGATGCAGTACATGGAAATACATGGCTCCTACTACTCCTGATTGTCATAAATACTGATGCAATGGTCACTGCAGATCCAACTCATTTGTTTTAGCTTTTTTTCCCCCAACAGACAAGTGGATACAGAATTTGAATTTACTTCAGAACTTGGCATTATATATCTGCATACATATGATAAATAAATTGCTATTTTACTCTGTTGTTATAGTTGTTGAACAGATACAGGAACAACTGTTCACCTCTGCGTATTGCATCAGGAAGACTTGCTTTTAATGATCTCTGGTAAGAAAATAGACTTATTTTCATATCGTGTACAATCAAGATTCCAATTAGTTTCACTGATGCAATCTACATGCTCATTTCCAGGAGTGGTGGAGCGAAAAAATTTGCTCAAAAAAATTCATGTCTGTGAGCCAGTGATGGACAACACCCATCCATCACAGTGCTAGATATTTAAAACCTTAGAAACAAACAGCGGAGTCTATGAAATACTACAACAAAGTACTGCTAAACTTTAATGCTAGAATGCTGCAAATGCTGATTTATTTTCACAGAAGACAAATTCAACAAAGAACATAATTCATTAAGTAAATGCAAGGTTATGTGACTGTCAGCTTTCCAAAATACCAGAGATAGACAAAAAATATGGAACCACTAGTGTATCTTAATGACAAGGTTACGGAAGTGTCGGTTCTCCCTGGATCCCCACTCTGAACTCTCAGTAACAGCAGCAGGACAGGCAAAGGTGCCCAATAACGTCCCACTGACCCTGCACCTGTATAAGCAATCTACATAACCACAGAATCATAGCACTGTTTAGGTTGGAAAAGACCTTTAAGATCATCAAGTCCAACAGTTAACCTAGCACTACCAACTCCACCACTAAACCACGTCCCGAAGCACCACATCCACACACATCTTTTAAATACCTCCAGGGATGGTGACTCAGGCACTTCCCTGGGCAGCCTGTTCCAATGATTGACAATTCCTTTGGTGAAGAAATTTTTCCTAACATCCAATCTAAACCTCCCCTGGCACAACAGGAGGCCATTTCCTCTTGTCCTAGTGCTTGTTACTTGGGAGAAGAGACCAACACCCACCTGGCTACAACCTCCTTTCACAGGGAGTTGTAGAGAGCGAGGAGGTCTCCCCTCGGCCTCCTTTGCTCCCGGCTAAACAACCCCAGTTCCCTCAGCCACTCCTCATCAGACTTGTGCTCCAGACCCTTCACCACCTTCACTGCCCTTCTTCGGACATGCACCAGCACCTCAATGTCTTTCCTGCCTCACCAGTGCCAAGTACAAGGGGATGGTCACTGCCCTGGTCCTGCTGGTCACACGATTTCTGACACAAGCCAGGATGCTGTTGGCCTTCTTGGCCACCTGGGCACACTGCTGGCTCATGTTCAGCCAGCTGTCGACCAACACCCCCCAGGTCCTTTTCCACCAGGCAGTTTTCCAGCTACTCTTCCTCAAATGTATTGTGCTGCATGGGGTTGTTGCAACCCAAATGCAGGACCCAGCACTGAGCCTTGTTGAACCTCATCCAGTTGCCTTGGTCCATCATCAATCCAGCCTGTCCAGATATCCCTGTAGAGCCTTTCTATCCTTAAGCAGATCAACACTTCTGCCCAACTTGGTTTCATTTGCAAACTTACTGAGGGTGCACTTGATGACCTTGTCCAGATCATTAATACAGATATTAAACAAGACTGGCCCCAGAATTGAGCCCTGAGGAACACCACTTGTGACTGGCCCCAACTAGATTTAACTCCATTTCCAATCTGGGCAAGGACAGCCAACAGACTGTCTGGAAGACAGGGAGGAAAAAACTGGTTATTATATAATGAAATAGTAGTAGTAGTAGCAGCAGCAGTAATAATAATAATAGCACTTCTCTAAACTTCCTTAGAAATTTTGCTTAAATGAATGCTGTAAGTCCAATTCTGATTCTAGAGATACTGCTGTAACTCAAACATTTTTATTTGGTATAATATAAATGCAGTTTACACAAGCATCAGATTCAGTGTGTTTGCAAAGGTTGTTTAATGTATTCACTCCTATATAGGAGAGCTCTGTTCTGCATGTCAGTAAATGTCTTGGCGAGTCATGCTTGTGTAAGTTGCTCAGCAATTCCAGTTTCTTCCTGCAGTATTTTAACTGGTTGGCTAAAATACATTTTAATATTCATTTGTTTTCTTTGCTTACAAAGTATCTACCATCTACAGAGTTGCTGTGTTTTTTTCCCCTAAGTACTTAATCTCAAATTAAAAAGAAGTCCAAAGAAATGGCTCTGCTAGCAATTGAAAAATCAATCATCAAAACTTCTAATCTTTCCCTCAGCATTCTCCCTAGAATTTTTCCCTACCTTTATGAGTATTGGGAGAAAATACTTGAAACTAGTAATAGCACCAAAAAGAGTTTGTTGTTGACATAGCTGTCAAGATTTCTCAAAAAAGAAAATAATTTTATCAAAATAAAAAATATCTTTAATGAAGCTATCTACATTGGAAACTCACTTCTTACCCTTTAGTGAACAATTTGTTATGGAGACTTCATACTCCTGTCTTCTAATTGACACATTTTTTCAATATCCAGAGTGCTTCTCTTTCTTTGACTATATCCTGTCAGGCAGGACTTACATACAAAACAAAATTAATTTGTTTGAATCTCTAATTTGATTCTGTTGTTAAAAAAACCAAATCTGTCAAATATTTCAAACTACTCTGTCAACAAAACATCCCTGGCTACTTTCAGATCTTTTCTGTAGATGCAATTTGCAAAAGCATACATTTTCTTGAAAATAAATTCATAATTTTAAAATGTATAGTTCAACAGCCTTATCTCCTAAAGTGCTGAATGTCTTTGTTAACATCTTCAACTCCCTCTGAAGGCACAAATGTGAGGGAAGCTGTGCATTTTGCAGATTTATATTCTAAGGCATCACATGTGACCTGGTTTCAGCAGGGATAGAGTTAATTTTCTTCCTAACAGTTGGTTAGCGGTTTGGATTTACAATGAGAATAATGTTGATAACATATTGATGATTTTAGTTGTTGCCAAGCAGTCAAGGACTTTCCAGCTTCTCACACTGCCCTGCCAACAAGGCGGCGGGGGGGCACCCAAGAAGCTGGGTGGGGACACAGCCAGGACAGCTGACCCCAGCTGGCAAAGGGATATTCCATACCAATGGTTTCAATTTAAAGATGAGGGATCGAAAATGCCAAGCAGTAAAAATTCACAAAATATGAGTCAAGATTTCTCATAGTTCTCAAAATTATTGCTTGAAGCTTATTTTCCTCTCAATTCTGGGATGTAGAGGAGAGCAAGAAAAAGTAACCTCTCTATTCCTGTGGAGATCTTCTTGCAGTAACAGAAACAGCTTCAAGGGTTATGGCAGAGTTCAAAAGCCGTAAGCGTAGCTCAAAGAAATATCACTGGGTTTACAACTTCAGACTTCATGACCAGAACATGTTAACCTGACACACAGTAGATGATCTCTCTGGTAAAGAGACTGAACCCATTTAGAAGCAAAGAAACTGTCGGGGGAGTGGGATGTAGGGGAGAAAGAAGAAAGTATGAAGAGTCTTCTCTAAACTAAAATGATTGCTATTCACTGAGTTGTGGGAAAAGAACTATTTAATTACAGTGGTGGAAAAAACAGGCACAAGAGTTTTGATTTCCAAGACACTGAAACTTCGAGTATCATTTATTTTTGTTCAAGTTGGGTTTGAAACACTCATCATTAACATCACCAGATCACCAAAAGTGCAGGAAAAAATAAGGTTTACCATATCCTTACATTAGTTTAAATACCAAGGTATCAGATCTGTTTATTAAAAAAAAGCACCTATCAATGTAAAAAAAAGGAAATTAAAAAGAAACATTAAATTAATTTTACAATATATCATTAGAGTAAGTAAAGAATTGATTAGCTAGATCTAACTCTAAATCACTTTTTAATCCAGAATACCAGAACCATACATTTTAATACAATTTCTAATCATACAGTGACTTTGCATCATATATAGCAAGATATTTCATGCTCTGTAGAGTAAAAAATGTAGGTCAGGACCCACAGGCTATGCTGTTGTGAGTTTAACATATTATTCTTTTGGGAAAATAATAAAACAATTTAATTTCACACACAAGCCAATGATCTTCAAACATTTCGATTTCTTAAAAGGAGACTGACACCTAACACCTGACTGGTATGAAAGTCACCCTACGAGATGCAAAAAGTTTTCAGTAGGAAAGCAAGTGGAAAATGTTAAAATTTTGCCTTGCTCGTAAATGAAAGACATTACAATGGATCAGAAGAACCGTAATTGATGCTGAAAATTGACAGCCAGTTCCTCCACCTGTACATTTTCCATACACACACCTCCTTTCTGCTCTAACAGGTTTGCACTCAACTGGTTTAACTGAATGGCTCCTAAAGAATAACAAGGCTTATCACTATTTCTTACTTAAGCTAAATCATCTTTTCTTCTTTTAGGGAACTAACTGCAGCAGTCTCACTGTGTTTTGTATTTATCAGATCAAAAAACTGAGATTAAAAGAGTGGTTGAAATAAAAAAAGAAGAGGAATCAGCAAAATTAGGAAGGCCTCGTACGGTGCAATTTGTCGGTTTAGTGTACACATGAATGTTCCAGTTTGACAAATGACATTTTTAAAATGTTGGAAATGTTATGAATATTGGTAACAAGCTCTGCCTACTTGTGGTCTTACCTCCAGCATCTCACCTCTGTGACAAACCTCTCAAACGATAAGCACAGTGGAATTTCAATGTGGGTCAGAGTCTGCATTAACCTTACCATTTCAGGAAAATACTAACTTCTTTAAATAACTTTCTCCCAGAAAACTGGTGATGTGGTAGTCAAATCAGCAAGCCCTGTACTATATAACCACGTTTGACAGGATGGATACTGCTCTATCTCACAGCACACAATTTTAGTCTGATTTCTCCAGGGATGACAGCTCAAAGGAAAAAAACATCAAGAACAGGAAGGTTTTCAATGAGAATTAACATTGGGACCTGCCTCTGAAGTTCTGTTTAAGGTTCCTCTCTCCCTACCATTTGTATATGGATACACTGAATATTTCTTGTACCCGTGGAGATCTCAGGGGGCAAAGGTGTACACATCGCAGAGCTGCAAGACAAATCATGTTATGTTAGGGAGAATATTTTAAAGATTTGTTTTACACTGTTTATGGCTGCGGCATGTTTACACATAAATAATGTATCCTTATTTAATCAGCACTGCTCCTCTACATATCAAGAACAGTATACATACTATCTATTCTATTACACCAATACAGCAAGGTGGCAAGTAACATTCTGGGTGTGTATTAGTATGCAATATCCCCAGTGCTGCTTGTGCAAAATCACTTCAGTCATGAGTCATGGTCACATATTTAATTTACAGTTTTCTGCAACCCTTCTGGCCATCCCATAAATGAAATCTGTGAAGGATCAAAGATACCTGTAGTTTCACCTGTGGTTAACAGAGATGATTCTTACTTAAGCAAGATTCCCACTAACATTCCCAAACACTGCCTCTCGAAGATTAATGAATGGATCAACCCATCAGGGCAAAGCCCTTCTGAACATGATGTAATACTTCACTGACTATAGTTAAACTCAGGAATAAGGTTCATTCATTATGAAGCTGAAACAGGGCCTATGAGAAGACAGCCCATGCTGTCTGAACAGAACACTTTCTCGAGATTTGCTAGGATGTTGCAGGCACTTGCAGACAAATTTACCCATATCAATAAGACCAACAGAAAGTACACTGCACACAAACTTGCAGCCACTCTAGGTAGGTAGGCTGCTCTTTTTTTTTCCCCCCACTAGGTAGGCTGCTTTTTAGCCTGAAAAAGGCTATTTGTCAACCTTTCCTTCTTCCTAAAACCCCCAAATGCTTAAAACCTAGTGATAGATTACGGCAGCACTGTGTCTGTCTTTACATGGGTCACACAAGTTGAGCCATACAATAGCAATCAGCTCAGACAGACGGGGCGTTCAGAAAATTTTTGCTATAGAAGATCTATTCAGATCCTGATTCATTTTTCCTCATCTGAATCACACAGAGGTACTGCAATCTAGACAACCCACCTCTAGGTGAATACTGAATTTAATCATCAGCCTATGTATTGGTGAGAAAACCCTCTTCAAAAGATCTTACACTAGTTTTAATTACTAATGGAAAAATTAGCAAAGAAATTGAGAAATATATGGTGAACCCAATGAAAAAGAGCAGTTTGAATACAGAGGTTATAAATTAGGTAGCTGCTTTGTGATGATAACTAGTATAAAACCTAATTAATGGAAAAGAGAAACCTGTGTAAATAGTGGAAAATATTTGAGTTCAACATTCTCCCATCAACAATAAGAAATTATTATTAGCTTTTGTCAATAGAGATGTGTATAAAAACCTCTGGCTACCAATTAGCAACACAATTTGCTAAATCACAATTTTACAGGTAGAATAGAAAGTGGTTTGGTTTTTTTTTTATTTTCAATGATTTTAAATACACTTGCTCCACTTACAAACTCTTGCGATATATTTCATTTAAACCTTAAAATGTTAGGATTTATTTTGACCTTAAACCAACAGGGGTGCAATTACAGTTGAAAAGCATAAGAGCATGGTGGGTGCAAGTAAGAAAGGCACTGAGCACATTGATAGTAGCAAAAATGCACCCTCTACTTGAGTTCACATTAGGGCTCATGATCCAATTAAATTCCCATGTTTCTTAGAGATCCCATAGGAAAGAGATGAGAAGAGAGAGGAAGAGCATTTGAAAAATAGATGGTCACATCTCTTTTTCTTCAGTTAATGGTTAAATTTAGATATCTTGTCTGTGATGCAAAGCTTTTGGGCACTTACAGGTAACAAGTACCAGACAGTACGGGCTGGCTACTTAGGAGACCGTGTCGTGCTAAAAAGAAAAGGTTTTCCTTCACGACTTTCAGTCAAATATTGCAGTACATTCTGGAAATCAGATGAAATTAAGCATACTGCTATACAGCCATTACAATGAACAAGCTTCCCAATCCATCCACTCAGTAATTTAAAGCCACTTCATTACAGCAGTGCCTTTTAAAAAGTAATAATATTATGAGCGTTTCTAGTTAAACTATTAGGTTTGTCTTTTCTTCCAATTAAATTTACTCACTCAAAGAAGAGATGAGCGTATCTGAAACCAAAATTGTCCCTGTCCTAAGAACATTTATACAGTTTCTTTTCTGAGAACTTATTTTAACACTTCAACAAGAAAAATCTGCTCATGGGAAGATAAAACGCAACACCAGAGCAGCATGAACATGTGCAAGGTCACTGTTCTTCTATGATTCAGTCAGAGCACTGCAAATTATTTGTCTAATGTGCAAATTGCCGAGTTGCTAATGGCGAGACTCTTAACACTTCTAAGCACTGCGAAAGTAGATCTCCAGCTTCCCTCATCTACAAGCCACAAACCACAGTCAGATCATTTTCATGTGTCCTTAAAAATGTCAGTTACATATACTTCAGTCCTCAAAACACACCAAATGTTTTGGCAATTTTCTGAAAGTACAAGTTTTAAGAAAGGTTAAAGCCTCAATTCACAAAACAAAGACTATAAAAAGAAAAAAAAAAAAAAAGAAGGAGCAATGCCTGCGGCGCTGCTTTCATGCTGAATGACTAAGGAAGAATGAGGCTCTTACAATTACAGGCTAGGTGACTATGCTTTTACAAATAACAGGCTGTACAGGTATCAAGTCCATTTTAAATCTCTAAGTCTTTTCCTGCTGTTTGCAGCAATAGAAGTACCTTAAAAGTGTATTAAGTATAGGTAAAAAAAAACTTTACTTCCCCTACTTTTATTAGTTTTGCCTTCAGTCTTATTAAATTACACCAACCCCAATTTAAATGCTTTTTTACATTTAAGAATGCTATTTAACCATATTGCTTTCCTAATACAGGTGTGCTTTTCACCATATATATTGTGCTCAACACGAACATAAATGCATTTGCTCAAAATAGCATCAATTATGTATGCATTTAATATGCTGAACATAGTTAAATTCACATAATAATTTGCTAAAAGGATAATCACACAAGAGCTCAAAAAAATTAATGGTTACTATCTGAAGATCTGACAGCATAAATAGCAAGTACTGCTTTTAGGAACTTAAGTATTTTTTTAATGATGACTTGGAATGCCAGTAGAACTCCATACATTCTGTAAAGGACAGAACTTTTCTTCTAATATTTTTCAAAGCAGCAGTAGGTTCATTTTACAAGAAAGGATGCTGATGTGAAGGACATTATATGACCCAGAAAATTTCACATCACTATTCAGTAACAAAGACAAAAAGTTCTTCTGAAATTTAAGCTCCCATTCAAAATAGCCATGCATCCCTCATGAACATTAAGAGGAGAGGAAAAAAAATTAAAAATCAAGCATTAAAAATATAGGCAATAACAAATAGGAGAAATCAGTTTCTCCAAGAGGCAAAAAGCTGTCTTGATTGAAGATAGGATTTCGTTCAGTGTATTTGATTTATAACACACAGAAGTTTGCTTACATCCATACATAAAATAAATACTATGTATCACAGTAGAAAAGGTTCAAGATACGAATTTGCATCAATACATGGAATTGCAAATAGTGAAACGTACAAAATTGAGTGGTCCCTAGCCTTCAGTCCTGAGCTTTGTACAAAACAAAAGCTGTACATTTTGGGTAGTCTACATAATGAAGAGTAGACAGATGTCAGTATTCCGTCTTAAGGCAGTACTAGCAAATGAATTGCTGAGTTGATACATCAAGTTTGTTCTTTCCGAACACATTTAGAATTAAAATACTGAGGAGGAGACAAATCACCTACAGAAAGTTTTACTTTGGTGTGCCCTGAAAGCTTACAGTCAAGTCAGCTGTTGATAAAACAGGAAAGATCTGTTGACTGTAACATGATTTTGTCTATATTCACAATATGTCTATGTAATTGTCATCTAATATACAAATACCTATTTTTTATAAACAGAAACTGCAATTCTTAGTCCCAACAACTCCTTTACACTCTTTTTTATAGATCTCCTTATTTACAGGATCTACTTATTCCAGCTAGAAAACAAAAAAGCAGACTGACAGTTTATTCCAAGCTGTTCCAATTATGTAGTCACTTGATTTCAAGCATGAATAGTTTGAATATGATATAAGAGAAGTGTTGGAATGGAAATAGCTGTTGACAGGCTCCCACCTATGGGAAATGGGAAACATATCTACTGTTTTAGGGTATTGTCATGAAACAGTCACTCAAGTCTCCAGAGGCTCTTTCAGGATTCCAGGGAAATATGAGAAGGCTCAAACTTTCTTTTCTCCAAGGTTTTTATTCCAAGAAATTCATTCAAATTCAAACACTCCAATAAACAAGCAGGCAAGCAGAGTTAGTTACAAGTCCTCAAGGTACTACAAACCAGGCGAGTGTTTAGTGTATCTCAAAACTATTAGATTAAACTCAGCATACATGCATTCTTTATTGTAATGGAATGCTTAATTACTTTTTTTGCAATACTATGAATACCTTTAAAGAATACATGCCCTAGAAAATTATGTTATACAATAATCATCATCAAATACTGGTCATTAAAAACCTGTTGTGCCTAACCAATGATAGCTGTGTTACTTTACACTATTTAATACTCCAGACAGTTACGACCAACATTAATTTAAGCAGCTATGTACTGAACAAGTACATTGAAACAGATTTCCTTTAACAAAATCCCAGTAAACTTCAGGCATGTTTCGAGACCAGGGCATCCATCTAGTTTCTAGGCACACATACAAATAAACACGCAGCAAACAAGTATCTACATGTCGGAGGGTGTTTGGCTGTACTGAAATATGGAAGTTGATACTTCTGAGACTGACATTAATTACTTTATTTCTAAGGGGAATTTTGCTAAGTGGGAAATTTTAGTAAATTCATTCCTTGGCTAGCATTTTAATTTTTGTTTACACATTTGAAGTATAAAACATTAAATTTAATATTTATCTTTAATCCTCGTATTAGAAGTAAAGAAGATGATGATGTTTCTGTTTCCTTAAAACTGAAAGACATCTGAAACAGTTAAAAGCACTCAAAGCAGTAAAGAAACTCTACTGTAGAAATGCCTTCTAAATACCTTCAGTGTTTTTTTTATAATAGACTCCAGCTGCGGATTGCTCAAGAACTACACAACACTTTTTAACCTTGCAATGGAAACATTTAAGGGTAACGATCCTCTCTGCCCCTCAGATTACTGTACTTGTGCAGGAAGTAGACTGAAAAGCATTTATTATGGCCACTACATTTTTTTTACTACTTAAATCCCGATAACACCGGCAAAGAGAAGAAAACCTAGGAACAAAACATCTAAGCAAAAGGTGATTTTCTTCATCACATTGTTCCTTTAAAAGAAGAGTCCTGGGCAGCCAACTAGAGCACTGGTTCCTTGCTGGACTTGAGGAACTGCTTGAAAGGAGCCAGGATTATATCTCCTCTCTACCAAGCGCATGCGAGGCAGACACAGCAAGGGGAGTCAACTGGGCAAGGGCAGATCTGCAACGCAGTAAAGAGACAGTGTGGAAAGGAAGCTGGAGCAGATGCACAGGCAGACCTCAAAAGTGATGGAAAGAATTGGTTTATGCCTCAGAGAGAAGATTTATGCAATCAACAAAGCCACTGAACATTGCAAGTCTAGAAAACTGGGAAGCAGACGGATATTAAAAAAGTAATAATTAAAAAATTCTGTCAACTCTTTGCCAATACCAGAGAGGCCCATTCCACCATCTGAGTGACCTTAGCTGCAGGAGCATGGGTCCCTCACCAAGGAAGGCCACCACAGCGTACGCTGACTGTCAGGGCTGGTGGGTTGACTATTACATTCCATTTTGTCTCCCTTGCAGGGACTTTTGAAGGCACCTTTCTTCTGCCCTGCCAGCCAGAGGTATCAGAGCTAGAACCTCACCCAGCTGCAGGAAGAACAGGGGAATATTTTAAAGAAATGGGGATATGAATTAATATGCATAGAAATAAACCGCTGAAATAGGCATTAAGAAAGGTACTTTATAACCAGTGGGATATTTTGCTAATAAATAAATATGTTTACTGTCCTACTGATTACAAAGCATCTCCACTGATGTTTCTTCTCAGTTGCTTATTTTTTACTCGATGATTGTAGAATGTCTGGCACAATGGGGTTCTGATCTCAGTTGGGGCCTCTCAGCACTACTATCACAGCAATCTGAAAAACAGTGACAGAAACACTCTCAGTATCAGTAAAGAATATATATATGTGTGTGTATATATTTTCCATTTTTCTGAACCTTACTGACCTCCTCACCTTGATTTCCTGAAAAGACAGTTATTTAAACACGCTTATTTATGAACAAAAAACCAATTAATTTTTAAACTTAAAAGGCTTGTATCCAAGGTTTTCAAGGCATCAGTAAAAATGACTCTACCAATACAGGAATGAAATGCACTAAGAAAGAGCCACTAAACTGTTTGGCAGGTGGATGAACTTAAACAGAGTACTTTTCCAAATATTATCGGTAGGACAGATGGAATCATGAAACTGTTTCTATTTCTGAAACAAAACATGTGAAAGTTCTGCTTTTAACAATGTCCTATCTTATTCCTTATTAAAAAACTATAAATATGCAATAAATGAAAAACCTTTTCACATATAAAATCAAGTTGAATTAATGAGCAATAAATATTATATTGATTAAGGCTTCTGACAATGTTTTTATTTACAGTTTTCAGAAAAGATTGTTTAATAAATTCCAGCTGATACACACTGTTCTATTTCAAAGAGGTTTTTCCACTAAAAAATTGTATTGACATAATGAACTCATAAGAGTAAAGGCAAGTTAAACTTCTTCTGGTTTTGGCCTCATAAAACCAAGCAAAAACCTACAGCCAGGGAAAGTGTTTTGTAATATAAAAAGGTAAAAACATTCTTTACATGAACCTTCTTTATTATAATTATGTAAATGTATAAACATTCATTTAAGGAAGTAAATACAGGTGTAATTTTTTATTTTTTTTTTTTACAAAGTACAGTGTGGTATCATATTCTGGGATGTGCTACCCTGTTGGCTGCAATTTAAATAAATATTAAGGAAAAACTGGAGCTAATTCAGTATAAATCTGAGCTGTCACACATCCATGTCAGTTCAAGTATCTCCACAGTCCATCTGTTCGGATGACAAACATTCAGCACACAAAAGTGCTGCCCAATGAGGAAATCACTGACACCAGCTGGGAACCAGATCTGTGTTCCAAAGAGAAAACTAGAAATTAAAGAGGTAAGCACTGATCAAATATATTCAAAATTCCACAGTGGGGGTTTGCCACAGTTGTGCCTAAACAGTTATTACTTCTCACCAAATGAGGTCAACAATCAAAGGTACATACATGATAGACCATATTGGACAGGGATTTTTCATATAGCTTCACGTTGACTTGAATACCCAATATCTAGCCCAGATTCTCAGACGTTACCATGTCCTATGCACTTCCTACAATCAGCCCCCAATAAACTAAAATTCTCAGCAGCAGTGATCTGACAGTGCAGATTAGCTGATGGTGCTGGCTTTTTGAACTACATCACAGCTATAACCAGCAGTGTATTAGAGAGGCAAAACGGTGGGACAACATGGCCCCAAACTAATACGGTTCTATATAACGCCCTAATGAAGCAGTACCAGGCATTGACTCATTGGTCACAGCTGAACAAAACACACAGTACCCAATTTCTTGTTCCTCAAACGATTCTTTCATTTGTTGCTTTCTAAAACCTTAATTCTATGATTTGGCTGGTCATCAAAGTTTTCACCTTTTTAAAATTTCAGGCAGAGCCCAAAGCCAACTGAAGTCATTTGTTATCCACAAAGACTTTCTCAAGTCTTGACTAATCCCCTTTGTGGACAGTTATTCATTTTACATGATACTGTTCTGAAGCAACACCGAATAATTGATATTACATCCTAATATATGCTGGACTGAAGAAAGCTGGCTGCTTGAGTCAAAGAGGAGATAATGACATAAAAGAGAAATCCATGCTGTAGGAATAAAGTCAGAAGTTCAGGAAATTGGCATCTGAATTCCAACACCGGAGTTAAGAAACTGAAGTATGGATCATCATCTATGTGGGCTTTCTTTTGCCATTCCACGTAAATGTTTCTTCTTTCGCATAGATTCATATTTCTTTTGTTCTGTCTAAAGTAAAGGATGAACCATTTAGCAAAGTGTCTCTTTATGGATTTAGTTGTCATACAGCCCAGGAAAGGACAGACTAAAGGAGAATTATCTTTTTCAGTGTGTTTTAGCAAGTGGAAATCTTGAGAGAATCATAATCTTGTGCAGTAGCCCTTCAAATCATAAACTTCTATGCCAATACTCAGGCAGTGAGTTGAGATGGGGGAAATGTAGCACCTGTAATCTGCCCACAGCTTGGGGGCCCAAAGCAGATTGGGCTCATTTTTGGATTACAGTACAGCAACTTGGTGATAAAAATCCAGAAGAGGAATCTTTATTGCATTAATATGGTAACTGAAATCTCTGTATTTAATGTATTAAGACAATAGCCATGTATACATCACTGCTTCCTAATGTGGTAAGAGGAATGTTGGTTGGTTGATCACTTTGCAAAAATAAAGGCAAAAGTATCACCAAAACAACTCTGAAGGGATATAAATACATTCCAAATACAAATATTCAAACATTTGTCTTCTGCTACAAAGATACAGATACAAATTCAATAGTCCAAAATGACATACTCTGAAATATTTGTAAAGCACTTTCTAATAAATGGATGCTGGACCAGAACACCTAGAAGCCTCACTTTTCTGCCTTTCTACTGTTAAGGTCTGAAGGTTAGTTTTGCAGGGTACACACACTGACTGTTGAGTACACTTGACACATAACAGCCTGTCCTTTCATTTTGCACAACCAATTCCATGACAATTTTGCATCTTAAAAAAGCACCTATAGTTTGATAATGTCCTCTAAATATAAAGACTGCAAATTCAAATTACTGTATATATGCACAGCAAATATCCGTACTAAGCTGCAGTCAATGGCTTGTTATCAAGTGGAGACCAGTGACGAGTGGCATTCCTCAGGAGCTGGTATTGGGACTGGTGCTATTTAACACTTTTGTTAGTGACATGGACAGTGGGATCGAGTGCACCCTCAGCAAGTTTGCTAGTGACACCAAGCTGTGTGGTGGGTCAACACACTGGAAGAGATGCCATCCAGAGGGACCTTGACAGGCTGGAGAGGTGGGCCCATGTGAATCTCATGAAGTTCAGCAAGGCCAAGTGCAAGGTCCTGCACATGGGTCAGGGCAATCCCAAGCACAACTACAGGCTAGGCAGAGCATGGATTGAGAGCAGTCCTGAGGAGGACAACTTGGGGGTGTTGCTGGATGACAAGCTCAGCATGACCCAGAAACGCCACTGTCACATGCTTTCCTATGATGTGTTAGCAAAAGATTTCCTGCCAAGACATTTGCTAACATCTCACTGAAAGACTAATGTGTAAGTTAGTAGACAATATAGGCATATGGTAGTGATAGCTAATAGCAGAAGGATGAGGAAAACATGTAAATAAAAAATATATAACAAGATCAGAAAAGAACAGTTTGGGTATGTATCTGGAGTAACTTGTATGTAATTAGAAACACTGAGAGCACTATAAAAACCAAAGACTTACAATATTCTCCACTCTTCCCCTAAATTGATACTTCATTTTATTAGGTCACAAATGAAATATTTAATAATTGCTTTTCATATCACTACCAAAATGCTTGTAATCTAGAATAGCTTTCTAGTCATAAATTAATAATTTTACAACAGAGTAACTTTCATTATTATTAGAAGTGGATAACAGAAAAAAGAAGAGGGAATTAATAATAAAATTGTTTTTGCTATTGTTTTTGCAGATTTACGTGAACAGTGCTATCAGTTTTAGATATTTATTTAACAGCCTATATACAGAAAAAGTCAATTCTTAGCCATTTTCAAATCCCTATATTACTCCCCAGTATGACATTAATTAAGAGAGGCCTCAAAGACAGTAATTGTTGGTAGCGTTCAGAGTGAAAAATGTAAGGGAATACTGGGATTTCAGTGCAACATTTTACTTACTTGACTATCTACTGGTTTTAGCATCTGTTTTTACATGCTTGTAAATAGCTACTCATAAATCTTCAATTTACAAAATATTACCACTTAACATGAATTTCAATACAGCATAATCAATAGTTACTACATTGCAATTGAAAGTTAAGACAGAAATGTAGCTTCAAAGACTGTCTTGAACCAAAAATTCATTTTTTTCTCACCAGTTATTCACTAACAAAATGATTTAACTGAAAGTTTACAAGACAACTTGATCCACTAAATATGACATGCAGCACAACATTTGAAACGCCATAACCTTCACGTGTGTTAGAGTCCTCTGCTACCAGAAAACAGAAAATTGATCTTCTATAAATGTTGTATAAAAGATTAAAATCTTTTTGTGAAATTACATACACTGCTTTTTGGTATTTTAAACTTACGTAGGTATGCTAAGATTTGCACCTTCACTGTGCCAATATGATGCGGCCTTAACTGCGTTGGTATCAAACAGCGTGCATTAGTTTACAGTGAACTACATTGCAAGAAATGGCATTAACCTTGGAATTTGAGAGGAACTTAAAAAGACATGCTAGACTTTTAAAAAGTCCTTCCAGTCACTCCATAAGGCAGTGAAACAAGCACCGTTTTTTACCTGAAAAAGAAATAAAACCTCTAAGATTTATTTTTTTTTTTAAAAAAGTCACTTGTATAGAACTCCTGCACAGAGACATTTTTCTTCAAATTTCTTCCCCCACGGCCACATACATGTTCATACTGCAACCATCTGTCTGACATCCTTCTTCCTGATTGCTCCTTGTTAGGCATCCCAGTAAGTCTAACTCTCCCACTGTTACACGTAATCTTTATACCTCTTTCTTTGGCTGTACAGCACTCCTGTACTACAGAAGTTAGCCAGGAACAATACAAGCCTCCTGGAATGAAGCAGAATTCCCTACAGCTTGTTTATATAAGAATATTGAATTGGAATAACTCAAGACATGAATCCAAACCATTACAGCAAAACTAGCAGAAAAAAATAAAATAGTTCCAATATTTCATTGGGAGCAGTCTACAAAAAAGATTTACCTATAGGAAAATTAGTAAGTGTCATACGAAAACCAGTGTGCCCACCTGTATGTGTTGGTTCAAATCACTCACTACAATTGAGCAGTCCACAACTGGTGGGTGGTACCTAGATGAGGAAAGTGGTAAAGGGACAGCACGGCTTATTCAGATTGACTTGAACAGGCTGGAGAAACAGGCTACTGGGAAGCTCATGAAGTTCAACACAGGGGAGTGCAAAGCTTTGGATCTGGGATGAAGAGCCCCGCACAGCAGCATGGGCTGGGCGGTGATAGGGAACCTGGTGAACGAAGAGTTGTTCGTTCTCTTTTCAATGGTCTGCAGTTCCATGTAACATCTGATTTTTTTCTCTGCTGGATACTTTTTCTGTTCACTTTGTTACCTCTAAAACTGGTTATACCCTGCACTCCAGGTTGCTTTGATTTAACAACCAGTCATTGACTATAAACGTGAGTCGTTTATAGCCCTGGGGCCCCTGGTATCATCCTGTGCTTGATAATGGTCAGCCCAGAGTGTACCATATTAAATGTCAAGGTGCATACGGCACCCATGCCCTTAGATAACCATACAGCAGAAATAAATCCACCAACCTACAATTTCAGGTAATTTCACCAACTTGAAATGAAGCTTTTTTTTTTTTTGAGCATCTCTGAATTCAGCCTTAAGCTACAAACGTACATTCATCTACCAAAGAAAGTTTCCCAGTCCAGGAAATTAACTTACTCTGACATCATATTTGAGGTGATGCTATAATCATTCTCTTCCTTGCGTAAGATGTGCCTGATTACAAAGTCCTGATTACAAGGGTAAGGGAGAACTGAGGGCACTGTCTATCCTTATGTGCCACAGCCAAAAAATATCTCTGAAATACAAGAATCTGTCAAGACTGATGATGTACAAAGAACAGGTGAGTCTGGCCACATTAGATGGTGAGAAGGACAAATTTACCTAAATTTCTGACAGTTTTTAAAAACACAAAACCATTTCTTTTCTTTCTTACATGGCAATGAAACAGTGGGACCTACTGCATACGTAGTAAAGCAATAGGTAGAAAAGACACTGCCATTGAAATAGTCACTGTTTCTTTTTAAAATAGGGGAGGGTCTTTTAAATAGACAGAATCCAGAGGGATGTATACTGTAAAGCTTTTGTCAGTGCTTATTTCAAGTGACCTGAAAAATTCATCAAAGCTTTGTCAGTACTAAGCAGCATAGCTATTCCAAGTTTGTTAAAACCCTTTATATCATACAGCACTATCGTGCATTTTGTACACACCATCTCTTTTGTAAGTCCAGTTAGTAGATAACTACAGCTTGGTGAAGGTAACAATGCCTTCTTCCCCATCATGTCTATGAAGACAACAATCACACTGGGCCAAATTCCAGAGGAACTGTGCCATAAATAGCCTACAAATCTCACTGTTTCGGCTCAGCAGTGTACTGGGTTTCTTTAATAAAGTCAGAAGTTTCCAATCACTTGTGTCAAATGCAATATTTCAAAGAAGCCCTGCATTACAGAGCAAAGCTCCAAAAGGAAGGTGTTCTTCCCTGTGCAGGGAGGAAACCGAGACTGCCTAGTACACACTGAGTTGGACTTTGATGTAGTTTTATGCACTCCTCTCACTTTCATTTACCCAAAGTTAACCAACTGATAAACAGAAAAAAAATGTATCCAGGAAACCAAAGATTATTCACTGGGGAGAACAAATTACAAAACTGTTCTTCATGCCCAGTAATCACTTAAATCACAAACCATTAGCAGCGATCACATTGATCACATATAGCAACTTGCTGCCCCCAAGAAGCAGCTAACCATAATCCTTCAGAATATAGACTATTAGCAACTGTATGATTTAGTTTTGCTAATAGATAATGATTTAAAATGGCTATTAAAAGATAATATCAATAACCACTTTACTATGAAGCTTTGATCTTTGACTATTGAACAAAGTAGTACTTTAACTAAACTGTTTCACTGAAGCTCTTTTCTTAGATAATGATGGTTTGTTAAGAATTTAGTGTATACATACTGCAGGGACTTTGAAGACAATCTATTGAGTGATGAAAACATTCAACCACAATTTGTAAATGAAATGTTCCACCTGAATATCACAAAATACTGATTATGAAATCACTATTTAACAGCCAAAATGCATACATGTACACATGTGAAATTGCATATTAGTCTCAGAATCTCAAAGAGCCAGAGGATACATCCCTTGCCATTCATTTCAATGTTATAAAGAAGTTTATTAGGATTTTGATAAGTATCCAACGAGATCCTCCCCAGACACCCTTGAAAAATTCAGAGTTTCATTGTGTTACTGACTTGTCTTTGTGTTCTTTAAATTGCTGGAATAAGGAATATATGAAGTCTCTAAAAAGATTACTAGAATTTTTAACATAACCAGTAAGAGCGTTTGTCTATTCCCTACCTCATTCCCCTGTTCTGGATGCCAATAGCATCCACCTCTGCAACAGGTATTTGTGTAAGTACTCTAACTTAACAGCAACACACTTGATCAAAAAGGAAAGCAAGGAAATGGGCCTCAGGATAAGCCAACAAATAAGTGCAACTATAAGTGAAAAATGGGAAAGAAAAAAAGTCAGAATAGAAAAGTAGCAATGACTGGTAAGCAATACGGTATCTGCTACCAGCTGATTAAACTACACCAAACATAGCAACTTGCTTTGTACTACTTTGGATACTTTGAAGTCCTTTAAGGTCTGGCTTTCCTGCAACCCAGATACAACAGATACAGATGATTGGACATGATTTATTAATATGGTATTTCAATGCTACATTCAGACATACATGGATATGAAAAAAATAAAGATTTAATACATGAAGCTAGAAAAATATAAAATACTCTGATAGTAAAAAAGTAGAAACAAGAGGCTAGATGTAGGAAATCCTACAAGTTCATAAATAATAACCATAAGAATAAAAGTTTAATTTAGTATCTTTGACATTTCTGTTATCTGATCCTTGTCTTAGATGGCTCAACTCAAAAACAGAATTTAGTATTAACGATAAAACTAATAGCCTCCTATAACTACATTAAGTCAAATTAAATTGATATTTCTGTACTTCCTGGTATACAGCCATTTGGTACAGTAAGCCATTACAAATACACATGGCTGAACACACTGCATGCCCTGGCCTTTGTAATGCGGAGAGAATAAGCTGATGACAGAAACAGATACCCAGTTGCTTCATCTGGAATCTCTATGAACTGGCCTGCACCATGGGGAGAGAACCCTGCCACGCAACTACTCTACAGCCAGAAATGCCCGTAATTCACTGAGCCCACAGAGAGCAACAGGGGCAGGAGGAGAAGGCACTGGGGGAGAGCACAGGCAAGCCTAGCTACAGGCAGTTCCTTTCCCTCAGACACTCCCCAAGCATCAGTAATCCCTAGATCCGGGTTGTCCGTGCTCATTTCTTCCCATTAGTGTATGTTTACAGGCTACCTGGCCAGGAATTTCCCCAATCCCTTTGTGAACCAGCTGAAACTGTCTCCAAAGCCTCCTATGCCAACAGATTTCCAAAGTTTTCTGCGTAAGAGTACATTACAGCATCCATTTTAAATTGATGTCTCATCAATTTTAATTAGTGCCTACTAGTTCTAGTACCAAGATTTGGTGAGTTACAATTCTTTATTCACTTTTCTCACTGCCTTTATGATTCCGTAAGCCTCAAACTTCCCCTCTTTGGCCTTCTACTCTCCAAACTGAAAAAATGTCAACCTTTTTAGCCTCTACTTACAAGGTAGCTTTCTCCATCCTCTTGATTATTTTATCTGTGATCTTCCATACCCTAACTCTACTCTGTCCTTCTAAGAGTACTCAAGATACAGGCAGAAGGTTTTAAATAGCATTTATCTCCTTCTCAATACTTTTCCTGATAATGCCAAAGACATTGAGGGCTTTTTTGAGAACAGGTATTCACTGAGCCAGCAATTTCAAAAACTGTTAGCAATGACTCCAAGTTCTGCTTTCTGAAATCTGTCAGCATCTTATCAGGTTTAGATAAGATTTTTTTTTTCCAGATTCGTTACATTAAATTTATCTACACTGAAATTCATATGCCACTTTGTGTAGTCCGCCTGGCACAGCATTAGCCTACCCAAAAGAGCTTGTTCATCTGCAGCCTTGGAGACTTCCCTGCATACAAAATCACTAGAATTTAATTTTCATCTTTGCAATTCACAGGCTTTTTTTTTTTTCTCCTCATTTTTATGAAAGGTGCCCACTGAAAACTCTTTAACATATTAATTTTACAATTATGTCTACAGATTAGAATGTATTTGGATTGAAAACAACATTTGAGCTATTTACCTGTTATTTACGCTACTAAAACTAGCTATAACTTGCTGTTAGCTAAGTGCTGCAGATAACCGGAATATTTTAGAAAACATCTCTTAGTTTGAACCTCAGATTATGAAGAGTAATGAAGTGACAATGCATGCTACTTTCCCACAGGTATTTTGTGGCTCAATTCCAGTGATAGCAAGGCCTCAAAATATCTGAAGTTGGGTCAAGGCAGAATCTAAGTATTTTGCTGATTAGCACATTGCAGCTATCCAAACCTCTTCAATGAGGAAATCAGTCAATGTATGTCAGCATATGATTTTTAAAGATACCTAGAAAACAGCAAAAAACCATTGTATTTAAAAACATTTCAAATGTTTATATTTAAGGTTGGAGAAGGTAAATGCATACCTATCTGAGAGAAACTTCAGGTTTGGGGTAAGTCAGTCTTAATTTCACTCCCTATCTTTTTTCCTCTAATGCTTTGATTGTAAGAGAGCTTCTGCTTTTATTTTTCATTTGTTTATTGGGAATTTTGAGGAGAAGGCGAGTTTAATCACATCTGAGTCATTCTGATACTTCAAAACCATTCACTGCCTTTATTCAGTGAAGGAAGAAGAGCATTACAGTGAAGGTTTTAGCTCCAGAGACATGATCAATTGTCAGCAGTGGTTGATGTTGTAACTCAGCCCCAAAACAACAACTCAAACCCTTGAATTCCCCTTCACAGAAGGGACTCAACTCCCTGGATCTGTGCCTTTACTCTTATGATCACTGCAGGGTCAGGAATACAGTTATATTGCTTCCCTTGGACTGAATGTAAACAAGCACAAAGTGAATGACAGAACAGACACCCTGATAACAACAAGTAGATGCTCTGCAAAGAGCAGCAACAACTAATTAAATAAGTTTCCTGGTGATCAAAGTTCAATAACAATGCCAGGTAACTGTTAACTTATTTATATTAAATCCTGTTGAATAAATGCAGTACAGTATGCATCTCAGAAGAGCACAAGCATATCTCCTGTCTTCATTTTGCAAATTGACAACAAAGCTTTACCTGATAACAGGAAGGTAGTAAGAAGACTTGTGCACTTGGAACAACCCTTGATGAGATACAAAGCAGCATACCTCTTTACCATTACAGCATATCACATCATCTCAGAAGGTTATTTTTCATCTTTTGGATGCTGTAAAACTCTCCTGTGTATAGCAAAATGCCCTAAAGCCCTCAGACTTTAGCAGTGATTCATTCATGTGGTACAGCTTTGTTGTCTGGGACTGCAGAATCAACCAGTGATCATTACTGCAGACAGGATCTCTTATCGTCATTATTTTTTACAAGGAATGAGGCTTATCTGCTGCTAAAAAAGGCACATCCCAAGCTACCTGTATGAGGCATTACTCTACATTTGATGTTAGCACTCTAAGTTTTTTTAAGAGAAGGTAATCATCCTTCAATTCAATAATCTATCCGGGTTATTACTAAGGAAGAAAAAATAAATACAAGCATCCATACATTAGTATAAAGGTAAGAGCTTTACATCAATACAATGCAGTCACAATGCTACACACATGTCTGTTTTAAAACTTTATTTTAGCCATTGATAATGGAGAGTTTCTTCTAGAAAGCAAGCAGTAGACACTAAAAGTTATGTTTCTTCAAAGCTGATTAGTTTCATATAATTTTATATTTCCACTCTAGATTAGAAATACTGGTTTATGTCACGAGCCAGTGCTACTTCAGCAAACAACCACCACTGGCAGAATGGCACTTAGTAGCAAGAGCAGGAGACAGTTTCTCCCAGGTCGCATTACAGAACCATGCACCAACCCATAAGTAATCTTGTGAAAGTCACTAAGATTACCTGTGTACCCACATGTTAGGCTGAAATGCTGCCTAATCCATGGCAATCAGTATAAATTTTTAAATTGTTACAGGAAATTACCATGGATCTTACTAGCCCTGCCTAGTGTGGAATGAGCACTGCGTTTAATGTCACTTCAGTAATGAAATAAAGTTGACTACAGAACCCTTCCTCTGTGACCACTATCTTCTGGAATGCCTACAAGCTCCCATTAGCTGAATTAATCATTGCTCAAATTGCTGAAACCATTGAAAAATGCAAAAACTGAAGCAATAGCTTAAAAAAAAAAGTAATGCATATTCATCACCATATATTCTTCTCTGCAAATGATACTAGAATCATATGCAGAGGCACTAATGCTGTGCAAAAAATCTCTACCAAAATTCAGAATCAAGATGATAAAGATTTAAAAACTGGTCTGTACACTGAACCTTGTGGTGAAAAAGAGGGGAAGAGAAAAAAAAGGCACTTTTCAGAACATTACAATATTTTTCTTTCAGATTTCCATATGCTTTCTTAAAAATTATACAGAAAAGATTGTTTCTGAAATAAAATTGGAAAAAAGCAATACCTTGCCCTCCCCGCCCTAACAGATTAACAGGTTTCCAGTAAAAGAGATACAGTTTTCACAGAACTGTATGTTCTCACAAGGTAGTTTTATCTACATCTCCCAAACCAGTCAATAGATTTAAAAACTATGAAATTGACAACAAAAAGATAACACTTTCAAGAAATATGTTTATTATCCACTTAAGGTAGGCTAGAATAGTTATTCTCCTGGGAAAAAAATAATTTTATAAGGCTCAAATCAATTTTCTTTCTCCCTAATCTAAATCACTGAATTGCAGTCAGTGAATCACACGCTAAATCACTGAATTGTATTTTGGCTCAGGGCTAAATTGCAGTGCAGGTGGACACTGCAATACAAATACTATCTTGAAGTGTTTTTTGAAAATTCAATATAGAAATTGTTAATTTTTAAGCAGAAGTTCTAGGAATGCAGAAGAGAATTTATTTAAATCTCGCCTTGCTGCAAACTAAGCTTTGAGACTCTCTACTGATGAGAAAAAAGCATGGTCTGTTGCAAAGACTTCAGTGTATGTTCACCAGAACATTTCTAACTATAGTTGAGACAGCTGGTAGAGAATTATAGTCAAGATAACCGCAGACGACTCAGAAGTCAGCCTTATATTTATAGCCATCCCTCAACTATTGCTCATGGCATGACACCTTAACCAACTATATAAAGATGTCATTGCTAGAAACAATCACCTGAAGCTATGTATCCAGTCAGCTCTACTGATACACTGTGGGGAAGAAGGATGGGAGGAACCCACCTTTGCCACAGCCAATTCACATTATTAATACTGACTTAACTGCAAGGCATAGATATTTGCTACGTCAGATCTTTTTATAACTTGTCTTCCAATTTTATGATCTATTTAACAGTGAAGACCTTTCTTACATCTAGATCATAAGCACTCTGTGGAAGTGCTGTCCTTGGAGCTTCTTGTAAAGGACACGGCACAATGACTCCAGTGGTTCTGCTCACTACTACAAGCACAACTTCAAATCAGAAATCAGGGAAAAAAGTAGTTATCAATCATTGTCTAATTTTATTCTAGTGCTTACATTAGAAGAGTAACTTCTTAAACTCTTTTTGTCCACCACTGCAAACTGGCAGTTATAGAATCATAGAATCATTTAGGCAGAAGAGACCTTTAAGATCATCCAGTCCAACAGTTAACCTAGCACTACCAACTCCACCACTAAACCACGTCCTGAAGCACCACATCTATGCACATCTTTTAAATACTTCCAGGGATGGTGACTCAGGCACTTCCCTGGGCAGCCTGTTCCAATGATTGACAATTCCTTTGGTGAAGAAATTTTTCCTAACATCCAATCTAAACCTCCCCTGGCACAACAGGAGGCCATTTCCTCTTGTCCTAGTGCTTGTTACTTGGGAGAAGAGACCAACACCCACCTGGCTACAACCTCCTTTCACAGGGAGTTGTAGAGAGCGAGGAGGTCTCCCCTCGGCCTCCTTTGCTCCCGGCTAAACAACCCCAGTTCCCTCAGCCACTCCTCATCAGACTTGTGCTCCAGACCCTTCACCACCTTCACTGCCCTTCTTCGGACATGCACCAGCACCTCAATGTCTTTCCTGCCTCACCAGTGCCAAGTACAAGGGGATGGTCACTGCCCTTGTCCTGCTGGTCACACGATTTCTGACACAAGCCAGGATGCTGTTGGCCTTCTTGGCCACCTGAGCACACTGCTGGCTTATATTCAGCAGATGTAGACCAACACTCCCCAGGCATTTTTCTACCAGGCAGCTTTCCAGCTACTCTTCTCCAAGCCTGTTGTGCTGCATGTGGTTGTTATGACCCAAACGCAGGACCCAGCACTGAGCCTTGTTGAACCTCGTCCAGTTGCCTTGGTCCATCAATCCAGCCTATCCAGGTCATTCTGTACAGACTTCCTACCCTTAAGCAGATCAACACTCTATCATTTTTAATTAACTTCAAACTGGACAAGGATCTTTTTCATCTTTTTCACTTTTGCTTTCTGAGTTTTAACTTTACATTCATGACAGGAGTACACAATACAAATTAAAGAAGTAAGCAACGATGAAAAAGCAAGAAAATATCATTTATAAAGCTATAAAGTTTGATATAAACCCTTCAGATCTTGCTATGGAAGGTGGTATTTCATCATTAAGAAGTGTTAACTGTATCAAATATTGATTGCTTCATGGATAGGATTTTATGGTCAGCTTTATTAGAAGTGTAGATGAGTTGCAATCATGGGCTCACTAGCTTTGGAGGAAAAAAAAAAATCTTTCCTTGACATCCATGCAAGGAAAATAACTCATACATGAAGAGAGTAACTATTCATTTGGTGATCTCTCAAAATGTTCTATTTGTATTAAAATGAAAATTATATATTCAGTAGCAGGAGCTGGTAACTTAGGCAGGGAAAACAATCCTTCAGCAGACAGGGAGCCCAACATCAAGCCCACAAAGTGCAATGCAGCACCCAGAAGCATCAGCAGTTGCAGCGCAAGGGCAGGACGTGGTGGCATTTTAACCCTCCAAAAGGAGGTCGGCAGCACCTTGCCTTGTGCTGTACTTAAGCAGAGGCGAACTGGTTTACACTTCAAAAAATTAAAAAGCAGAAGCAAAAATTTACCTCTGAAGAACACATTCAAAGTTTGATGCACCTATGCATGTTGGTGCATACGTATGTTTACCACATTGACATTTCTTGTGAAGAATGGTTCACATATACCTTAGGGGTGTTTAATATTGTCTACAGGGGTTTTTTTTTTCCAGTAACATTAGTGTTGGCAGAGCACAGCTTATGGTCCATGGATCAGGAATGCCACAAGCAGAGTCCATGCCCCAGGATCAAAGCTAGCCTAATAACACTGTATCATTGTGCAGAAGTCAAAGACTACCAACAGCAACATGGACTAGAGAGCCATGAGATAATTGATTAGGTCTAGATAGCTATCCAGACCTAATTTAGAGGCTATTTGAAGACAGAAGAGGCATGATTAATGTCCACCTTTGTTACCACAGATTTTGCATCCCTATTAAATCTCATTATTAAAATCAGGCAGGGGACAGGAAAAGGATGACTGCAGAAAACCCAATCAGAGGAATAAAAAAGAACATTTCCTTTGTAAAGCACATTCTCTCCAGCTGTCTGTCCTTCTGTGGTGCTATAGTGTGACAGCACAAGACTCCTCATGTTTGGAGAAAAGTGAAGGGCTTGCTTCAAAAGATCATAACTGTATTTGGGAGAAAAATATGCAAGGAGGAGGGTATGGAGAAGGCTTCATAGTATTATTCAGAGGCTAATTTAACCTCTTAAGAATCAGTGCACGAAAGAACTTCTCAATTGCGAAGACAGGGATAGGAGGGTAGTTTCTCTAAATACAAAGGTAATTTTTATGAATGTTCTCCCCTCTCAAGAGGAAAACTCAATCTTACCTGAAATTAAGAATTGGACTATTAACAAAACAAAACCCAAAAAAACCTAAACCAATTAAACATTGCTAGAAGTATCACAAAAAGTAGGAAGAGCTACTTGACATGTTGCAAACAGAGGCTAAGCAAAGATTCTTCTAACCTTGGCTTCAAAGTTAATGATATTGCAATACTGAAGTTATTCTTCAAATGTAAAAAAAAAAGATACAGCCCCTGCATGGATCACTTGTGTCACTCTTGCTTCCCATGCTGGGACCAAATGCTATACAGAATTAGTTTTACAACAGTAATTCATAAGCCAGACAGTCCAACTGTGATCTATCTCTCGTGCAGTGATTATTTCAAAAGTCAAAGCAATTCTGCTGTGACATAAGAAACTGATCTCCACCAAATCCATTCTAAAATTGTAATCAAAGGAGAAACAAACAATAGTATTGTTTTTGGGGAATTATTCTTAATTTGTGAGGCATGGGATAAGTGGGAGTTTGTACTGACACCTATAAGCCACTCATAATGACAAAGCAATGAAAATAAAATTGAGCAGCTTCAGTGGACTTTACAAATGCACACTCCTCATGCCCTCCCCAAGCACTGTTTAATATGCAACTGGACTGTAATGCTTCTTGTTAGGCAGACAGCTTAAAATTAGAATTGTGGGAGAAGTGATTGATGATCTGAGTTCCCACAACCCTTTGTATGAAACATATTCCATTTCCATTTCCAAATATGTTTATTATGAATTATTGGTTTGTCATTGGACTTGATGAAAGTGAATTTACATGAACAACTCAGACCTCTGCAAGGGGAAACACTTTAATCAGGTAACCTTTCCCTCAGTCTTTTCCATGCTTTACAGAAACAGACAACCTAGCCAGAATTTTATTCTTTGCATACGGAAAGATTTTATTGATTGAACAATATTTCTTAGTTTGGAAGCCACTTACTCAAAGTCAAAAAATGTTGTGACCTCAACCCCTTACTCTCAGAATAAATCATTAACATCAGTGTCTCAGGGAAAGCTTTATACTATTTGTGCAAAATGATGAAAAATCATGTGAATACTGGATGAGAGAACCACTATCTTTTCAAGATGTCCTTATAAGAAGAAAATTTTCAAGCAGTATGGTCCTTCAAGTACCAGCTGATGGAAAATTTTTTGACAAAATATGCTTCAACTTCCACAATTTTGAAAGATTTACTAATCAAAACCAACACAAGAAAAGAGAACATGCCGTGAAGCACACAACCATTCCACAGCTTGCCACTGCTTAACCACCTGGTATTACCTGAGCACGAAGACTCCCATCATTCACAACATGGCTATTACACTGCCTGCACTAAGGAAATTGGGACACAGTTGAATATGGCTATTGTCATCATCTCTGTCACAAAAAGTAGCATTTTATCAACAAAAAAGGTTGTGGAAATGTTTTCCCCTGTGTTATGCAGCGCTGGTTATACAGGCAGGTTCATTTTTTTAAGAAAGAAGCAATGGTTATCACTGGCCTACTGCCTAAGAAGCTGACTGAGGAACGTTCAGTGACAGGGTGGTAACATTCAATACGCAAGAGCCCTTGCAGCCATCGTCTTAAAACCCCTCAAAGTCCCTGGCATCAGTTGATAAGTCAGCAGTTCAGCTGACCATAGATCTCATTTAAAGTAGAAAACATTCCTTGCCAGAGTGTGATGAAATGATTGCAAGGCTTGTAGCAAAGGACAAATTAGATGGCAATTAAAAGCATACAGGAATCAGTAAAATGCTCCCTATGGAGAAACTAAAGACACTAGTTTAGTCTAAGTCTAAGGTCATTGCATAGTATTGGTTGAAGGTCTGTGTCAGCACAAACACCGATATACTCATTTTCTTCTTATTCTAATATAGGCTTCTGGAACCTCCCCATCCACTTTTGACCCTTATGAGAAGGAAAAAATAAAAGAATGCAATTCCCAGGGCATTCTTCTAAAGGACTAATGCTGCCACATTACTCATTTCACTAAACAATAACTGTAGTACCTCAACTGCAATAAAAAAAACAACAACTTACATTTAGAAGATCAATGCTGGTGTTGCCACTAGTTACCATTCAAAAACAGCAGCAGAAATACCAGAATTGTGACACATCACACTCTTTCACATATGGGGATATAATTTACATCAGTGTCACAACATTTCCATTTCACATTGTATGTTCAAATTTAAATCCCAACGGCAGAGGACAAAACAGCAGGCCAGGTTACATTTGTTATTAACTTGACAAGAGGAAAAAATTCTCAGTGCTACAATTAATACATCTCATTGGTAACTGCCAAGTTTCTCAATCCAGTCTACATTCTTCATCTAGTTTTGCTAGCACAGTAATGCCTCACAGCTTGAATTTTTTTTCAGTAAGATGGCTCTTCAGCAGTCACTCATTTTCAATCAGGCTCTCCTCTCACCCTACCAGTGGATTCATTTTAAGTCAGACTTCCATTTATTTTTCTCTTTTTAGTTATGTTGTACTGCTGTATTTTTCAGTGGTTTATGCAAAGTGTTTGTTGTATATCTCAAATGAGGTCTTATAAAATGCTAAACTTCAGACCAGTAAAAGCAAAAGTGATTTGACTGTCCTTCTGTTTAAAATCAAATTGATAATGTAGCAGATGTAACAGCATGGGGTGGGGGGGAAGTAACATACATCAGATACAAAACTAACTTAGTAGAGACCTTCAAGAACCAAACCATTCTTCTTGTGCTAATTCCTGCACCTGGGGCAACAAAAACTAAACCCATTGTTTCTTCAACCTGAAGAATTCTAGGTCCAAATCCAACATCTGTCTGTATTTGGCTTTTCCTTATACACAACTGGGACACCTTCCTGGTTTTGTGAGATAACCTGACAACCACAGACAGAAACCAGTTCTACTTTATTTCTTGGTAGCCCTCAAAGTTATTCTATCTACTTCTACTTAATTCCTAGATAGGTAGTGTCTACAGAAATGTATTACTGAATATAATAAATTAAGTACAATGAAAGTAGAAATACACAACATGTTCATTATCTCTGACAGGAAATATTCTAGACCACCACTGTTAGAAAGAATACACCTACCATACAGGAATAGCAGCCATACCTGAGCTCCTAGCAATAGAGATTTTTCCTAAAGAGTTTATTTGGACTTTCATTTCATTAGGACTGCATATTACAGTTTCTACTTAGAGCTGATTTGCTTAAGCATACACTAGAGAATAGTCAAGCCAAAGAACAGTTTTGAGAGAGCTACTAAATGGTTCAGTAATAGTTTGAATACTAGCAAAGTGGACATGATGATAGCAGAGTGGATGTAAATAGGCAAGCGCTTATTTCACAAACAGCATGACTTTAATTTTAAAAATCATCATTTCTGATATGAAAAGAATATGTGTCTTTATTCACTAGCAAACAGCTGCTCTCAATTAACTTAACAAGTATGTAGCATGAGTCTTCCTCTCCTCCATTACAGTATAAACATATAATCAGACTGATATTTCATGGAAAGTCTGCGCTATTCCTCAAAGTACTAAACATTGATTGCTTCCATTTCCTCGCTTTGTTTAAAGCAGGCTTCACAATGAGAAACTTTTTCCAGATGAAGTCACATTCATGCTCAGGTAGTTACAAGAGAAAAAGAGATGGGAAAAATTGAAAATGATAATCAGAAAGGTAGCCAAAATTTCCTTGTTCCTTTAATTATTCATCAGATTAAAAACATTTATGTATGTTGGTATATTCTGAATAAGTCCTCTCTCCATTCTACGGGCAAAGATGAGAATCTAAGATTCTGTCTGGCTCTGCATTATTACGTACCACTGACATGTTTTATTTCAGTCCTCTTCACTCCCGGGTTTTTGGCCAGACAGTGCTTGTAATCTGATTTACTCTAGAGGGTGATTTGTAGACATCTAATCTTATTTATCTAAAAATTGCGCAGTGTGTAATTTTATCTTCTGCATTGTATGCCAGTAAATGTACAACTAACATGATATTCCATACCTGTATAAAGGCTGAAATCTTAATACATTACATGTAAAACTACCTGCTCATTAGCGAATAGAATTCAAATGATCTTGGTTCCAAGGTCTATCTTCTCATCATTCATCCATTAGAGAAGCACAAAAATGAAACTTAAATCTAAGTCATTAAGTAGTAACACAAAAACATTAAGTAAAATATAATGTTCAAGAGAAACCCATCATCTGTTAGAAAACTACATGCATGTACAGATACAAATACCATTTAACTCTACAGCAGTATTTTCTATTAAATAGCATCAATTTATTTTACTAATGTAACACACCTTAGTACACAAACCTCAACAATCACTCTAAATTAAATAAGCACTAGATGTGAAGAAGGCTGAGCTGATCCATTTGAAAGCCAAGAACAGCCTGCATGTTACGGAATGCCCTCCAGACTTAAGTGTTCAACTTGACAAGAGAAGCTTAAGTCTGACACTTAAAAATTAAAATACATGGCTTGCAGACATTTTCATTCAAGTGACACAGAGTAGTCCAAAGCTGTGAAAAGTGAGATTATAGATGTCCTAGATTCCCCAAACTCTAAGAGAAAACTATTTTTGCTATATTGTTGTTCTACCTCTAATCAAGAGTAGTCAAAGGTAGAAGACAACCAGAAAGAGGTTTGTGAGTTGGGAAAAGAAACGCTGTACTTCACACCTTCCTCTATGATTTTGAATTTCTCATATAAGTATATACTTATGTGGCTCCCAACATTACAAGATTCTAAAAGATTGGTTTGATTTCAGTTTCAGGTATCAGTTTTAGCAAGCATGGTTTTCTCCAGATATGTAGACAACTAGATGAGCTACAAGGCAGTGTAGAATACAAGAGAGATTTGATATTCCTGAGAATACTATCAATAGAACAAAGAAAACACACTTTGCCTCCCTGTTTTTTCTCTTCTTCAGCGCAGTAGTGTAGCTATTAAACAGATTTATTGATGGTATGTATGATTATTTCAGCACAAGTGTGAGGGAGCAATGGATCAGCATTCACACCTTGTTTCCCATCACATCCCACCAGAACTGATGACCTCTCCTGCCATACACTCAGCTGAGGGGTAGTACCAGCCAACGCAAGAGAATACATGTCCCAAACAGAGGTATTTTTTTTTCTTGCTTTGTCATAGGTAAGAGCATAAATTTTGTTCCCATATAGACATGTTTATTTGCTTTGAATGTATAAAGCAGCATTGCCACATAATTACCATCTGCCACTTCATCAAGGGAGAGAGATACAGCTGTTGTTTTTTTCCTTTTGTTTTGCAACCTTTTTTCATGGATTTCATGCAATAAAGTAATGTAAACTATTACTGAGGAGTTTTCCAAGTAACAGTGAGCAACGCTTAAAGTAAGTCTCAACCTTTCACAGTAAAACTCAAGTCTTCAAGTAAACATTTCATCTCAAGTGTTCGTATGTAAAAGGTACCAATAGTGGGACAGGACTACTGAAATACTACGTAAAGAAACCATACAGCTGGCAGTGCACCCATCTGAATGTCCATGTACCACCCAGCCCTGCCAAAATCTTATGCACACTGACTAGCAACACATCATCCTTTGATCAGAGCCTCTTAACTGCTGTGCTGAACAGCACTGACACTTTCCACAGCTGATAAACATTCTTTAGTGACCGAACTTCTGCTGACAAAAGTTTTCCTTACAAAGAATGTAGAATTTCTCCCAGGGAAAAAATTTAGACATCCACCACAGTACCAACTTCATTTTCACCCTCAGTCTACACCCTTCAGGTACCCCAATCCATTCATTTCTTTCCTATACAAACATTTATGCAGTGCATATCTCTCATAAATGAAATCCCAAAGCAATGAGCAGCTTGTTATAAGAATAACTTAATATAGATTATTATTCAGCAAGGATACAGCCAGCAAAATAAAGCCATCTTAAAACCTCCATTTGGCAGTGGCTATCAAACCCTGCTTGTTACATAGTGTTACCATCGTTTATAAAAGTGCACTCTAATTAAGGTAAATGAGATAGCAAGAACACAGTGACACTGTTAACTTAATGACCCATAGCCAAATTATTTAAAACTTCTTTGAAGTTTAACTTAATTGTAATGAATATAATATTGAAGAATTTAAAGAAGCTCTACATGCCTTGTAGAATAAACTTAATGATCTTTCTCTCCTCTCCCTTGAATTTTGGTGTTTGTATGTTTAGAACACTGCTTATAACCCATGTATTTAGTATGGAAGTGAATTCCAGCTTATAGCCAGTGCCATTCTCACGGGAAAGTGGCATCCACGTTCTCCAAACCCATCACCAAGCCATATTTTAAACTAATAAGGTACAAGAACTTGGCAACTATTATAAGGAAACTGATTTTTGATCAGATTTCAGTTCTTTCAAGTGAGATTTTGCCAATGCAAAGGACACTTTTGCAGATTCTAAAGGCACTTTTTAATGTTTTAAATACAAAGCACACAAAAAAACCACTTTAAATTAATTACCAACATAACTGTATTTTGCCTTGTTGTAGAAAGCGCTCTCAGAAGTACCACAGCATATTGTGGGCTTCCAACCAAAACAAAACCCATTAAAAAATGCAGCTTTACTGCAAATAGCAAGTTTAAGTTACTCTGGAGATTGGTAGTGAAATCCAACATACTCATTTTTCTTACCTGAATTATGAGTGTATTTTTTCATCTGCAGAGTGAGACTTGATGTCTAATATGAATTTGTTATAAAACAGAAATAGGAAGAACTTTTTTTTTTCCAAATTATTTGATTATGAACTCCAGAAGGAAAGTTACTTCCCACATAATGCAGAACAATCAGATCTGTTTAAGACCATTGGTACAAATCATAGAAAAGATTCAGAGCATTCAGAAAAGATGTACAAATTATGTTGTATTTCCATAGTGGTTATAGAGTAAGGAAACAATCAAAAGCATGTTTACAGGAAATATAACACACAGAAAAACCAGAAAACTTTCATCAGCTTAGACTGCGGTGTTTTGGTGCTGGACCCCAATAGAAGTACTGACCACAGTAAGTCCATCCACTAATGTAAGGCACTGTTAATTAGCACATTACTGTTACAGGCAGGTTTTGGAGACCCTTAATACCTTTAGAATTAGCTTTGTTTCACATAAGACAATAAAAAGATCCACTACTACTCACAAACCCCCTCTATTAATATTACTGTCCATCTTCAACTATAAACACCAAAGAAAATAATCTAAATGCTTTATAATTTATCCACCTACTACATGTTGCAGGTGATGATTTCATAAGCTGTATTTGATGCATTACCTAATCACCCTGTGCTTTGAAGCTCAGTGTAGTGTGCCAAGCACAAGCAGAGGGGAAGTTTTAGCTTTAATTCTGAAAGCAGGCCTATTATGCAAAGCTGAGTTCTATAGGACAGGATTCAGAAAGTTCAATGCTAGTCTGTACTTATAGTTTCATGAGTTACCACCTTCAGTCTTATGTCATAGTGCAAGTTTTTCATGCTAGGTCTTGTTAATGAAAATATCTCTTTTCCTCTTCCCATTCGAAAGCTGCTTGAAGCATCTGTAGTTTATTTCTAATCCAGTCATATTCCTGAATAATTCAATTCAGCTCAAAACTACAGTACTGTGTAGCAATTTTTCCTGTCATAACATTCCTGCAGAGCAGACCAGTTGTTTGTAAGACAAAAATACTAGTAGTCAAAGGGACTCCTTGGACCAACAGGCCACGACTGTTAGTAAGAGCAGTCATATTGCTTAGAATTTCCATAAGCTGATCAAATTATGTTTTAAAACTAGTTAATTTTTTTCTTCATACGCTTCTGCAAACTATTATTCCACAATTGTCTTTAATTACCATTATTTTCTTGCACAATAGAGTTTATTTTAATTTCCTCTGAAATAGTCGTATTCTAAAACCATAATTTAAGTACAAGCAACATGTGCAGTGAGGACACAGCACTCCAAATTTCAGTATAGCCTTTACAACACATCAAGGACTCTGGATTTTTCCATAGATCACTGGAGTTCCCATTGCTCAATTATCACATCTCTACTAATGCCAGCTAAAGGGGTATTAGTTTGGATTTGCTTACTTACGCTGTTAATCATATTTTCTTCAGCAACACAGATTATTGAACTGAGCCTTTCCAAGTATACATTTTAGTATAAATACATAGCAAATGCTAGGGCAACTGGCTTTTCCAGACAACCATTTGGAGAATTCAGTCTCTTGCCTCTGTCACATGCTGTCTGGACAAACAGTTAAATCACACGTCTGTTCTGCTCAGCAAAGTGGGGCTCTGATCTCTGTGGAGCTCCTAAGCTTTCATTTCGTGCACACAAAAGGATCAACATTTCCATGGACCTGATGAAAGTTTTTAGATACAACTACTAATGCCACATATATAAAGTAAAAATATATTTTAAAAAACACATGGGCTGAAGTAACAAGTAAGATGACCCCATATAGTTTAGTGAACTCCTCTGATGTTTTTCTTTGCAGAATACCTGGCCATATGCAGCTGTAATTCTCATATTACTTATATGATGATTTTTGTGTGTGCTCTGCTTTTCTCTCTTGCTAAGAACAGACTTTTGTTTTGGAACAGAGCTATGTGTTCCCTTGGAACCGTTATAATCCACCACATTGAAACTGCCTTCAGACTTTCACAGGCAATGGGAATAGAAGCAGGAACCACAGTTGCAGCGAGCAGTTGCTGCAGTTTTGCATACATGCACTCTTCACATAAAAGGTTAGCTAGAAATACTGCGGACTGCTGTTCACTTACTGAAAAGCCAACAAAAACCTATGGCATCATACTAGCAGTTGAACCACGATTAGGACTAAAGTGGTGACTGAGAGGTTGCTCTCAGTCTGTGGGAAGTCAATGTTTAGCTGTTTGATTTGGATTGTCTGCTTTTTGCCTACTCAAGGAACAGAGTTAGAGCCATCAGCCACTGGCACTGATCTTACAGCCCATATTAACCAAATCCACAGAGGAAGAAGCTTTATGGTTGATCACAAGCTTCATTTTAAGCTGATTCAATGCTTTCCCAATCATAAATCCCTTCCTCACATGGACTGTCTGGTGACCAACTGTTTGCAAGTCCCAGCTTCGGCCTAAGGCTCGTTCAGAGAAGTGAGGATTTCATCTACACAAATACCTATTTTAATGAGATCTGTGGCAATCTCAAACACAAGTGATCTCTATTCCTCTGCCTAGTTCTGTTGAAATAAGGTCACAGCTTCCATACTTACTAGATTAGAAGCTTTTCTTTTACACACACACATTAAATGAGTACCTGCATCTTAGAAAACTAACCTCAAAGTGGCATGTTGGAAAGCTACACATTGAGAAGTAACATTGACAATTTCTGTATAAATTATTGACAGTCAAATGAAGATAAATTAATTCTGCTTGCTTTCATCTGTGAATGAAGTCCCTTTCAAAAGTAAAAAACTTCAGATCTTGCTTGCTTCTGTAAATTTTTCCCAAAATTTGGATGCAACAAATAGAATCTTCTCTTTGTTATATACATTGTCTCACTTTAGCAGTCTATGCTGGTTTTAGCTCCAAATCTGACATGGAAGTTTTTCATGCTAGTTGCAGATTAATACAAACAGGAGATGAGTGCTGCTTTTTTTTTTTTAAACAAAGCAACCCTCTTGGGTTTTTGTTTAGGATTTTCAGGTTTTAACCACACAGTTTGCAATCTTTCTACAGTCAATCCAGCAACATAACAGATACTTACCAGTATTCTCACCAATAGCTTCTCTTTATCAGACCAGGTGAATTTTCTAAAATGCCTCTGTTGGAGGAAAGATACTTTTTTGGAGTTGCTTCTGAAATTTTATAGAGACAAAGTGCTTTCTGTACAGAGAGTCTTATTGTTAGTGGTGAAAAACATGACAGCCTAATAATATGTTGGGACTTCAGAGACAAAAGCAAGCTCAAAAAACTACTGGAAACAACTTAGGGATTATTTTCCTTTTACATTTTCAACACAGATGGGAAGTTGCTGTCTTGCTACATGGCCTCATTCTCTTTTTAGCTATTTCATTGTTATTTAAGGAGTAAATACAGAAAGAGGGATCTGCCTTTTTAAGGAACCTCCAATGCACTTCTGTCAGCTTCCCTCTCACTGTCTTTTAAGAGTATTTGTAGTTTAGCATGAGAAAGCCCTACCTCATGTAACTCAAAGTTTCCTATTATTCTAACAAGTGTGAGCTCTAAAGACTTGTTTTGTTCATGTAAGTAACTGCATTTAGATAAATGGACAGGAACCTCAAATTCTGTTCTCCATAGGATAGCAACTTTAGATAAAGAAGCAATGACCAATATTTGAAAGTAGTTCTCCCTTAGTGAAAGCCATTGAATGCCCCCATCCTAGAACTACTTATGTCAAAACTGCTACTCTGAAGTAGCAGAGAAAGCACAGGCAGATATAATTTGCATTCTTAAAAGCCCCTCTCTCCCCAAGGCCAAATCCTGCCTATTTACATATAGGTATGGATGTGTAGGTAGCACAGCAGGATGGCAGAAGATCAAGCAAAGACATCAAGAGGTTACAAGGCAAGAAGAGTTCCCATTAAACCTGCTCCTGGCCATTTCTTTCCATGAGCAGAACCAGAGAGACCCGAGGAAGGGCATCTGCGCTGCAGCCACCAGGCTGGAATGCAAGAGGGAGCCTGCAGTCTGATGTCTGAGCCAACCACGGGATCTGATAGCGCTGTCCATAAAAAGAGGTTAAAATCGTGGCAATGCCAGCACGCAAATTCTCTATAGGATATTTGATCTTCTGCTATCTAGTTATGTTGAAGTATAAACTTTTTATATCATTTATGCACTCTAAGGTGTTCAGACACAAACCATTACCCTTTTTTATAACTTCTCAAGCTTGTGGAATAATATCCCTCAAAACAAACCCATTTTGCCTTCCTGTTCAAATGGTTTTGATTTTTACAAGACTTATATACTAACCATATTTCTATTATGCATTTACAGTTTATTTACTGCTATGCATAGGAAGAAAGTTAAGACTGAAGACCACTTACTTGTTTCCTTGGCTTATAAGAGCTGGGTCTGCTAAGCCACTTAGTCACCCTTTTGTAGGTGTTTTAATCCCAACAATGTTGTTTCTATAAAGGAAAAAAAACACTGCACACTTTCTTTAACAGGCAGTTGGATAAAGAGTTATATTTTAGTTTGGAGTGTACCAATGCTGCACAATGCAATTCACTGCACAGATTCCCAGATCAGGCTAAAGCACTATGATATATTGTAATTTTTAACAACAAAAAAAATTGAAGGAAACTGATCAAGTTACTTTGCCTGTGATTTCAGGCCAAGTATATAGTATACCTGAATATTTCAGTACGATGACATTTCAGTCCGTATATCCAATACTAAATATTTCAAGTCTGAAATTTCTCCAAACCCATTAGGTTCCTGTTCAGTTTTAAGACTCATTCAAAACAATGAGTTGAGATAGTGACAAAAGCAGAAAGGACCGTTTATGAATAACAGAAAAAGTTCCTTGCTGAAGAATGATTAACATTTGTATTGATGTATTCAGCACTGAAATGGAATTAAATTGAGGTTTTGGGACATTTAACTTCTGCACATACATTACTTGTCAGTAACCACAAGTCAGAACTTCCTACAGTTACCATACAGCAAAATTCATCACACTTCAGCTTTTGCTACTCTACATAGAGAATGTTACAGTGCATCAAATATACACTGTGGCAGTGTTTTAGCAAACGTTGAAATCTTGACAGTTATCACTGTGCAATCTCTTGCAGTATAAAGCTGGTATAAGCCTTATGAACTTTTTAGAAACATTTATTTTGACTTAAGCTAACTGGCATCAGGTAAGACACATGGAAAGCGGTTATAAAAACATCCTGAAAAAAATGAATAACCCAAGTTTTCAAAAGAAGCATTTACACAGACCATAGCTGCTTCTTCAATCTGTCAGTTCTGTCTTGAAATCCCACAGTGACCAAACAAAATAAAATCAAGGCAGAACTGTTGTGAACTTGAGTCCTGACTTTCCCATCTATTCCTTTTCCATTGCATCTGGCACTTCAATATCCCCACGGCAGAAGGGAGCAAAGGGCTCCTGATGACTGAATAAAACTCCCAGAACATTAGTGGTAACACATATGCATTTGCACTCTGATTTCTAACATCACACTTAATCTATTCCTGCTTGAAAACTCTCACTTTGAAATACTCCAGGGATTTGTTCTCTTATTTCCCTGAGCTGGTATGAATCAGTGTTATTTGTTAGTTCTAAAATGCTCTAAAATGTTGTAAAACCTTTTAAAATTTCATGCTGTATAACAAAATTTATTTCATATTCCTTAATCTAGCCACTTATTCTGCCTCATGATTAATTTTGTTAAGCCAGACAGTTCCTACTTCCATTGCTGGATTTTTTTATTATTTCCTTTTAAAATTCTAAAATTCCTTTATGTGATGTGTCTCTGCAGCTAACATGTTCTGTTCCTTTAGACAGAAGATACATTTGGGGCAACGTTCCTTTTTAACTGAATGCCTAAGCAATTTTAGTCTCTTTCCACAGTAGGATACCAGCAAAAACATAAAAGAAATCAGAGTTCAGAGACAGAAATGCATATGGATAAGTGAAATAGAAAAGGCAAAATGTAATCAATGCTTACTAACTTTCATATAGGATCTAGAGACTTTTTACTTTAAATTTGTTTTACACTGACATTATAATTGGCTTCATTAGTCTTGAAAATTGTCGCTGCAAGTCAGACAGGCTGACTGCCTGGCTCCCACAGTTAGAAAATAACATTAGAAAATGCTAATTGTTAAATGAAATTTCAAGCTAAAATATCCTATATGGAAACACATTGCACTTTAGACACACAGATACAGAGAGTTTCAGAGCAGACAAGTAGAACAGGGATTTTAAAATACAAACTCAAATCACCACCAAAATGGGAAACAGGGTGCATTATAACTTTTAAGATTGAAGCTTATTTGAAAGAGCACACACAATATACCCAGGAAGCACTAAAGCTTCTAATGAAGTAATTCAACAAAGAAACAAACCTTCCATGCTCTGCTAAGCGGTTTGTTTTGCACTTCTCACTTTTTCTAATATTTGTAAGAAACACTACATAGTATGAATTTCAAGGAAAACTTCTTGATTTTTGTTAAAGACCGATATTGTTAAACAGCAGAAACATGGAAAAAATCCTTTTTTTACAAGCTTTGCTTAAACATTTGTATTCTTAAAGTACCTACTAGTAAGAAGTCCCATCAGTGCTTTCATACAAGGCAAGTCACTTCATGGCAGGAATGAAGGAGGAAGAAATTATGAGACCTAACTTTAGTAAAATGGTTTTGATAGGGTCCTCCTTAAGCAGCGATTTAGATCTTCATAAATTTCTGTTGTTTTATTAAATAATTACGTATTCAAGTTTGCCTCTAATTTTCATCACCTTTTCCCTAGTACTTCTTCATTAAAATATTAGCACAAGTTGCAAATGTTTTTGAGAAAAACCACTTTTTTTTTTTATACACAATTGTCTCTAAAATGGGCTCTTTCACCTAATCACTTTGAGGCTTCTTCAACAAGTAGCATACTAATAGAGGCATTGCAAAGTTGAGAGATAACTATCTCCACTGAAAACCAAAATGGATAAAAAAAATTACTCTGAAATCTGTCATTTACTCAGTTTTTCAGTCACATATGATATAAGAGGATGGAAAAAAGAAAAAAAAGACTTGAGGAAACAGTCTCCTGATCTCTCACATGGGAGAAAACGCATGTGAGCCAAGAAAAAACTTCACAAAGCCGGTTCATAAATCTTAACAGACTCTCAGAGCTCTGCTTCAAGTTCCAGATGTAAACGCCATGACAATCTTGGCTAGAAACTGATATTCAGAAATCTGCACAGAGCAGGATTTTATTAGAGTTGAAATCCAGAAAGTGACAGGAGAAACTAGTGAAAGAAACGATGCTCCTTACTATTCCTGCCTCAGAAATATCTGAAGAAACATCTATACAGAGCATTCCAATGAACACCCATCTTCTCAAAACACTCATATATACCCGTAGGGCCCCATGCCTCTTCGCAGTGGATCTACTAACACAGATACAGTGTCACCAACTGTGAACTATTCAAAAAAAGAGATGCAGAAAATACAAATTTTCTTAAATTTTATCTGGAAATTCAATCTGGAGACAATAAAAATGAGGCACACTAAAGAAGAAATTTTCCCTGTTTTGTGCAAGTCCTCAAACAGGTCCCAGATTCTGCTGTGTCCATCTGAAGAGGGTAAGCAACCAGCAGAAGTAAGTGATAAGAGTTTCACTAAGGAGACAGCACTTCTCACTACACACTCAAGGCCATACTCCAGAAGAAGCAAGAGCTGACAAGATGTACTAGTTAGAATCCAGATGGAAGAAAAAAAACAGGATTTGGAGAATCAGATTCTGGCAAATCTCGTAGCTGTTCACAATAGCTACAATTAGCTATCTGCTCCACGCTCTTCCAAGGAGTTAGCTTGTTACCTCCGATACAGGCAGGTATTACACCAAGACCCAAACTGCAAACTGGGTCAGTTGAAGCACTGGAGTGTTCCCTTACCACCACCTAACCAAGAAGGGAAACTTCAGCAGCTGACAGCCAACAGCCTCCAAAGATACTGTCGGGGAGGTGTCATCAACACCCTCCGATCACTCCTCAAGTTCTGTCACACTGCTACCATTCAGCTCCCACTTCTAAGGTGACAGAGAAAGAGTGGGTTTTGGTTCAGAGATTTTGTCCCTAAATTTTCTTAGGGAAAATTTGTGCACCTGTACCTGCACCTAGTGAGGACAAGTTATACATACACACACAGATGCACTGAGCTTTTAGTTACTGCTTAGGCTTAAATATAATCAAATGGCAAAGCTATCAAGCAGCAGCACCTTTGACACTTCTGTAATATTCTGTGTTCAAAAGATCACAAAGAAATTCACATTTATATATTACATAACACAATACAGCAAGATGCGTTTTCCCTGTGTTTTTCCATTTGCTTTGTAAGAGGTAACGATTACAAATGCTATTTTCTCTTGTAAGGCTAATGTAGTTTTCAAAATAATGTTTATGTATTACTACAAGATATGTTTTCCTGCAATTGCTCAGATAGCTACTGGAGACAAAAAAAAATATAGTTTTTTTGCTTATTCCAAGATCCCCATAAAAAAACCAAACCAGCAGCAGACCATGATACTGTGCGAAGGAACTGTTCTTTTTTTCTGCCTAGCCTTAAGAAAGTACTAACAGCTGTACTTCAACAAATCAAAGTTCATTGTAGCACCACAGAGTTTGTAGCACTGTAGTGTCTCTCCTCTTTTCTCTGTGTGGCATAAAGCAGATGCCTACAGAAGAGTCTTAGGACAAGGCAAAGAATATACTACTTTTTCTCCTCAGGGTCCTTTTGTGTTCATAGAGTCTGAGACAGAAATGGTCTGTGTATTAGCTCTCACTTCACTTACCCTTTCAGTCTCTCACTGAGCCCATGCAGACCTTTCATGTCCACAAGATCCTGCAGCAAGGAGTTTCACAGACTGCAGATTCTCAAAGCTTACATGGATTCAAATCATGATCCAAATGAAAGTCATTAAGCAGTACTCAATAACAGACCCTTAAAAAACCCTGCTGCAGAGTTTGAGTTTATTCTCTGAAAGTGTTAATAGTATGAACCACAGTTCCTGAAGGAAGTGTCTCAGATTCAGGGAAGACTGTTGTAAGACACAAATACAGTGGTTTAATGTTTTCATTTGCATGAGGTAAGGGCTTTGCTACTTGGCATCTTTATTGAAGGGAAGCCTGTTTATTTGCTGCTAATCTTCACATTTTGTTTGAATGTAAGGTAGTTATCAATGGACTTGCTGGATGGGAATAGGCATGCCTTTATATGAATAATCAGAATACAGAAATTCTGATGAAGTTAAGCTCTGTTCTAGCTGCTCATGGCAATTTAAGTCTATGAAGCCTAAAAGCCTTACTGAAATTTCAAGTAAGGCATCCCTCTCACCACAACACACTTTTCTATAATGAAATATCTTTGTCTTCCCCTATCACTTTTGATAAATGCTGCTGGTACATCTAACATCAGCTGACTTAATGTATGTAAAACTTGACATTTCCTTAATTAATTAGGTGCTGAATGACTTCTTAACTTCTGTATGCATTATGATTAATGAAATTTCGAGCATCAGGGTCCTTTTTTGTCAATGTTTGAAGGCAGTAGGCTTTTTCCTCAAGCACACATAATATTGATTGACTCTGAAAACAATAACCAGACAGTGATCCATACACTATTCTACAAATTCAAAACTACTTCCAAATACAGACATAACTAAATTAAGAGAAGGGTTACCCCAACCATTAATTGCACTGGTTGCAAGAGATTTGTGGTAAGGTTTCGGTAATGGCAGATACCATTGTTTTTGCAGGTTTGTTTCCCCCCACACCCCCCCCACCCCCAACTGACAAAGCACTCTTGAATGAGTACAGGCCAGAAAATACATACATATGCTTACAAGATTTTGTAAAATTCAGCAGAAGCATCTTGGGCAGTTGAGGTTTTTCATAAAGATTGCTGTAAGAAGTGTTGAGAAAAAAGAGAATGAATTCTGTCATGGGACTAATGCCAGCAGGCAGGAAGATCTTGCAGGGACTGTAAAAAATTCAGAGCCTAGTGCGTAAACGGCCTTAGTTTTAAAGTCTCTGACTAGAATACTGTGATGATTCTAAAAATAGTAACTTAGATACACTAAAGATTATTAACAAACATTACAATCTCTCCTGAAATATTAATCCAAGATCTTCTTAGTTTTATTTATTGAATTCCAGCTCTCAAACCCAAGGCAACTGCTATGGCTGTTTTCATACTGCTGACATAACTCAAACAACAGTACATGTGAAGATGAGAAAAGTGTTGACAGTAAGAGGAAATTAATTTGAGACTTCAAGCAGGTAACAGCTGACTACGCCCTACTTGTGCAGAAAATCATAAATCCAATATTCTATCTTACAGATAGTAATAAAGTTTGATGAAATTGCTACTTAACTTGAAGTATAGCAACAAGTAACCAGAGTGGAGCAAACCTGACAGTATGCTGTGCAACAGCTCACTGTTACCATGGGATATTTGTGGGATCTGTTTGGGAAGGCAGAGCACCGAGCAACTGTCTTTGACAGTCTGCAGTAACAAAAATAATAGTATTCATTTGACAGTGAAGCAGTTGAGCTCCCGTTGCTGGTTTACATTTCTCTCAGATTCCATCCTCCAAAAAAGACAACATTGAGGCTACCAGTTAGTCTGATGTCTGAAGCTTCAATCTGCTTTGCAAGCAGCCACTTCTCTTGGTAGCTCAATGCACCTAACTTAGAGGTACAAGTATTAAGGACATTAAAAGCTTTTTGAAAGGAAACTATAAATATGGTAATTTAGTACAAATTTTCTCCTGAATTTAAAAAAAAAAAATCTTGAAAGATCTGAAGCCTTCATTAAAGATATGAATGTAGAACACAAAATATTTAAGAGTCTTCCTAAATCTAGCTGTGTTGTTTCCTCATGAGAACATTCCGTGCCCCTCCTATAAACACATTATGCAGCAACACTCACAGAACTACAGGGGATAATTTCCTAATTGCAGTTTACATGCAACTTCACCATTCACCACAAATGAGGATATCACAGAGGTAACCATGAAAATTTTAACATTTTAAATTAAACAGATAAACTTAGGTGGACAGTTAAAGATTTAAAAGCAAGGAAATATGCAGTCTAGTTATTTAGGTGATATATCATCTAACATGATCTTAATAGATACAAAATAAGAAAGTAAAATTAGTTCTGTATAACTTAAGATCAGCTGTATAGCCTAAAACACTTGCATGAAGGGTTGCCAAAGGTTCCCTACAGTTCTTAGTGAACCCTAGTAAGATGCACGCATGTCACATCTGATAGAACATAACTGTTCTCAGCAACGAAATCCACTTTAACTTTGAATGTGCAGATTGTGAATTCATTTATTAGCTTTCAAAATACTTTTTTTTTTTCAACCACCGCCATAATAATTATGGTCCTCGTCTCAAATTGATTCTGAGGAAGAGTGCTGTGAATTCCTAGAATGTCATCGGTAAATGGACCACGCACTCCCTGAAAGAGGCAGCATTGTGTTCTTTTGACTAAGAAAAATATTTGTGAGTTCAAAGAGGGTGAGGAATTGATGAAGAACAGTAAGATGACTTATCAAACTTGGTTAAAAAGAAAGAACACTGCATTAACAAAGACCCAAAAAAATTCAAAAAGATGGCAAATCTTCATTTACCTGTCCAACACTCATTAGAATTGAGAACTGCCTTATGTGCTTACAGAGTCACATGTTCTCTAAATTGGTTTTCTTGCATCTTCTACACAATAACAGGAGATTCATAACCCTGAGCCCAGCAAACAGTTCAACTTGGCAAAATATGAAATTCTACTATTCATATTCATGTCAAATAATACGCTTCTTCAAAAAGATCAAAGTTGCATCATATGGAGAGCTCTGAATCTGATTAAGAGTACTCGGTTCTGGAATCACAATAAACAAACAAGTTTATTTTGCACTTAGAATAAAAATATCAAGTGATAGACAGAAACAAACGTATTCAACTTAAAATAAGTTTCAAGAGTAGGTAAGGACTTGGAACCATACAGTTTGCATTGCATTTTTAAACCTTTCTCCACAAGGTGGATATTTCAATGGAACAAAACAAGTAAAGCAACAGGGAATACATTAAGAACAAAATTGGGCTGGTAGATACAGTCAGCACAGTTCAGTCAATAGTTACAATCTCAGTATGCTTTCAGGGGCTATTATCCTCACTTCAGCATTCTGTTTATTGTTTTAGCCCATCTGCAAAGCATGAACACTTGGAAGTATACTATTCTTTTCCCTCACAGATTTTGTTTGCACATAAACATTGCCACAATTGAACAGATATGCCCTCTCATATCTACAGTAGATCAAAAAGTGTGTCTTACAGATGGCTCTTCCCTGTGAGGGAAATGTAGTAATTATAATTCATATTTTCTGTCCTGATTACATGGTCTCCTTCAGTTTACTAGCTGTGGGTTTTCGGCACAGACACTGCCCATTTCCATGGTTATCAGTAGGATGCTTTGTGCTGCGTTTTCAGATTTAAAAGGCAAACTAGAGGGTATTGTAACTTATCAGGATATAAGGAAATAAATTTTCCACTGTTGTAAGCACAGCACAGTGGTCCTTTGCTTGAAAGCAGCAACTGACACTCAGCCTATGTGGTTCCCACTTGCTACATCCCTCACATGGGATCCACAAAGGAGAACTTTGCCCAGTGCTGTTAGTCATATCACTTCATAGCACCTCTGAGGTTTTTAGATACAGCAGCAATGAACCACGTATATGTACACACATGTTATATGATACCAAACTCCTCGATCATGAAAACTCCAAAGATTCTGCATTTGCACCAGGCTTGTCATTGTCACAGATTTTCCCAGTCAGGCTGCTTATGAATGACAAAGAAATTTGCTTTCTTTTAGTGTAGAAGACCAAATACCATTACATTTTCAGCCAAGAATAGTTTAATGAGACACTCAGACCCCAATCTTTTTTCAGAAGTGTAAAGTGGAAGATACCAGACTTGACTAATTTCTCACCTCACATTCAAATGTGGTATACTGATATGCTGGTTGACTACTGAGACAACAGGAGATACAGGTTTCAGCACAGGAAGTAAACAGCATTGAAACGTTTGGTAGGCAAAAATAATCTCTTAATTTTTAAATAAAGAAATTAGGAAAAACAACTTAATTTACAGCTGTCAGACTCCTTATCCAAATCTTGAGCCAAATACATTCTGAAAAGCAAACAGAAAAGAGGTTACAGTTTGGGTCAGACCAAACTGTACTACCACCACAGACAGAAGTAAAGCAAGCTCAATGCCATCTTTAATAAAGGAATTTAAATTAAAATTTAGATCTTTTTCCTAATAGGTATTTTTATAGATCTGTTACTACCACAACTTTCAGAACCATTTCTCTGAGGTCATTGTTCTGTATGACAATGTAGACATGGCACTTCAGGACATGGTCTAGTAGACACAGTGGTGTTGGCTTGACAGTTGGACTTGATCCTAGAGGTCTTTTCCAACCTTAAAGATTCTATGATTCTAAATTACGATTTACTTGACATAACAAACTAGCCCATTTATTATAGTTATCTGCCCAGCTTTACAATTTTTTGGTTGTATTAGAACTGGAGGCCTAGTTTATTCATTTCCAGAAATTACATTGTCCAGGAAGAAAAGTGAAGGAAGAGGAAACCAAAGGGCAGAAAAGGGAGACATTTACACACTTCCCAGTTCAATAGAATGCATTGGAGCAAGAACTCCTATCACCACACCAGCCTTTCCTAAGGCCTTCCACTTCTTCAGAGATCAGTCCCACAAGTAAAGATCAAATTCAGATGGTAGCCACTGGACTAAAGGCTGCAGAAAAGCAAACAGACATAGAAAGTCTGCTCTGTATTTTATCCTAAGCCACCTGATTACTGCTAATTGTCAGCTACCATAGTTGAGGTACCACAGGAGGGTTTGGGGATTTCTTTTGGTTTTGTTTTCTTCATGAACCAGTATAGACTTTTTACCTCCTGCCTCTCACAGAATCTATTTCTCATTAAAACATGACAAAGAGGCCTGATAGCAGGTGGTTTTGAGACTTGGTATTTTAGAAAACACAGAATGGGATTGTGGGTGGTTGAGATTTTGCGGGGTGGTGGTGGTTTTAAAACAAAACAAATAAAAAAATGGAACTCTTCTGGGGGTCTTCCAGGAACTGAATCTTTTATTTTATGTATAATTTGGAGGTAAAATTCAAAATAAAGGTTAAAGCTACAATCTGAAATACAGCTGGAAGTCTTCTCTGTAGTGTTCAACTACACAATCATTTTAGAATTTTTGTTCCTTAAACTGAAGATGATCAATCCACAGTACAAATCCTATTCAGCAATTCCTCCTGCTCTGGCAACCATAAGAGTGCTATCATTATTAATGGCAGAAATCATAATCTGCTACCCCAGCAACAACTGTGATGACACAGATCAAAGACGAACATTAACTGACAAGGAACTGGAAATAAAAAAGGTCTACTTTACATACAACACAGTGAGCACTAAACAGAATGCAGTACAGAGGGGAAAATAATGTATAAAAAGGCAGATCAAATCTGTTTTCCAAAGATTCTTCACACATCAATCCTGAAGCTATAAGGGTAAATTACAACCTGCTGTTTTGAATCATCTGCTCACAATACATATTTAATTTTATTCTTTTCTTTCTCTTCAGAGAAGGAGCTGTGCTCTGTACTTTGCTCATATAAGTAGAGAATTATCTGATACGATCTGAATCCTCAACTCCTTTGAGAAGACGCTATCTCTGTACTACATACACATGGCATAGCTAGTACTCCATGCTTCTCTAACTTACCAATGATGTGAGATAAATAATAAAGCTATCCGGTCCACTAAGTAATATCTCAACAGAGATTCTAATCTAGGCTAGCATCCCATGACTCCCCCAGCCCCTCTGTGTTTGGTACCTACTGTACATGGCATATGCTTCAGTGTAAAAGCACACCAGCACACTTAGTTGCAGACACTTCCGATTATTTTTCCATCACTACAGCAAGAGCAGAGTTAACATTTCTGTTCCCTCTGCTGCTTCTACCAGGGGCAAAATTTCACCTGCACATTCGCCTGAAAGTTTACTAACATGACAGAACAAGCAGGATTTCAACCTTAAGCATATAAGCAATATTGCAGTTTTGTTTCAACTTCTGTTCTCCCCCAAGTATGTATCAAATTTAACAACACTATTTTGGGGTTTTTTTGTTTGTTTGTTAAATCTTTGTAATGTTCAAGCCAAAGCCTTGGAATCACCTGTGAGTTAGGAATGAAATAATTTAATAGAACAATGAATTTTCAAAATGAAAGTTTTCTAGATCCTGCTTTAGGCTTTTTAGAGCATTTTGCCAGTTTTTGCTGTCACATGATTAGCACTGGTAACAAGATGACCTTGTACAGTATTATATTCTATCAAAGTCTTAGGTGCTTATTACAGACTTAAATGAAGTAGTACATAATCTCTCATTTGGAAAGAATAAATATTGCCACTTGAAAAAAAAAAACCACTAGAAAACAGGATAAGCCAAAGGAAAATTTAACTCAAAAGCATATATAAGTATAAAACAACAAATGGTGCAAACACTAATGTCTTTGGCTTGAACCATATTAAAATTTAGTACTGAAAAATCATGATGCCTTAAATCAGCAATTCACAAGTTTTAGCCTATGCGACCTTCCAAAGGTTAATAAAGGATGGACGTAGGAAAACCCTTGTCAGCATCAGAATGAATTTAGGGTAGACAGAACTCCACCATTTTTCTTATTTTGGGACACAGTCACGGGTGCACCATTTTATATTTTTATGCTTATAATTTGCCACCTGAATTTAAAATATACATATTAAAAACCAATTACCTTCTACATTCTAGGAGGACAGCAGCATTTCATTAGATGTACCTGAAGTATCTATTAGATCAATATATTTGCAGCTTAAGAGATGTTCATAAATAGCAGATGCCTAATTTTCTTGCAGAAAGTATCAGAAGTAACAAGTGGATATTACATACGATTTTAACAAAGCACAAAACCCCACAGAGAAACCCCCCAATCCTTCCAGTCCCGTACACCAGGAATTTTCTGTGTACTAGACTAGAAACTTCTGTGGAGAAGCAGTCAGTGCAAAACATCAATCCAGTAACTGCAGTCAAATGATTCCTTTAGTTCAGCCTTGGAATTAATTCATGTGGTTATCCTTGGGTTCCAAGCCTGGTTTTGTTTGTGGTTTTGTTTTTTTAAAGGTATGCTATTATGTCTCCAGGCTTAATTAAGCAGAATGCAAAACATGGAGGATGGGAAACTCACAGGATAGAAACATCAATGATATACTAATTTAAGCTGAGGACCTAACTCCAAAAGCATGAATCATTGCTGCTAAGCTTAAACAGAATTTCCTCCTGAGAACACCAAAAATAAACTGCAAGTTCAAGTCCTTTCACACTCTAAGTCAATTAAATGAATTTTGCAAATACATCATGAATGGTAAAAATGAGTAAAAATAATTACATTAAATTAAACATTTCAGGTTTTGCTCTGTGTTTCTAATTAAAAAGTTTGTGCCTTACATTTGGTCTGGACCTCGGGATTTTTCTAAAGTAAGGGTGAAAGATCAGAAGAGGGCTTTTTTGTTATTTCTAGATTATGTTTTAAGGAATCTTCTAAGTGTCCTGGGATAGAGTTAATTTTTAGAAGAAGCTGAGAAGGGACACAGCCAGGACAAGTGACCAAACCAAAGGGGTATTCCATACCATACGTTATGCTCAGTATATGAAGGGGGATGGCCAGGGAGAAGGGGGACACAGGCTGAGCATCAGGCTCCGAGGGTGAGCAAATTGCATTGTGTATCACCTGCTTCGTATATTGTGTTAAGTGTTGCTGTTATTTTCCTCTCCCTTTGCTGTCTCAGTAAACTGTCCTTATCCCAACCCATGAGTTTTACCTTTTTCTTTGGATTTTCCTCCCCATCCCACCACAAGGAGTGAGTGGCTGCATGGTGCTCAGCTGCTGGCTGGGGCTAAACCATGACATGAGACTTGAAACAACACGTCATGACTGTCCCACTCACTAACTAGCTACTTTGTTTTAGAAATAATGAATTAACCACCAGATGCTTCTTCCACCCACAACATGTGCGTGGACAAAATAAGCCTCTATGTAACAGAACAAATCACGTTTTTTGATACTCATTTGACTGGATAAAAGATGTTTCTAAAAAATAAGCTATTTTTGCTTCCTTTGTATTAAAATGTAAAAGTGATTCTAAATTCTTTAATGTGAACAATTACATTGAATTTTATTCGGCTCATATCTCAGCTTGAGGCCTCTGGACGAACTAATATCTTGCATAAAAACCAGACCTCAGAGGAACTAGATGCTTTGTATTCATTATGCTTCAGAAAGCCAACAACATAATTCAAAGTTTTTGAGTTTGGTTTTTTTTCCCCCAGAGATATTTTATGTTGATAGTTTTATGTAAAACAGTAAATGGTTTCCTATTTTCATTTTATTACTAAAAACTTCCATACAGCATTATGGGACAACAGTAACAAAAATACTACTCCTTGTAAGGTGGAGTTGACTTCTGTGATTTTGGAGATTACTACACTAGCATACCAACCAAACAGAAAACTGTCAAATTACTACATGGATAAAGCTACAGGAAGTAAAATGAGAAAAAGCTAAGAATTGTGCACTACAAAATAAGATATAGCAATGTACATAAAAGGTAGTTACTTGAGATAAGTATGTAACACAGCACATAGAAAATGGATAAAAACGGGTAGAAACAGAGCAAGTTAGATATGAACTGACACCACGTATGTGAGAAGCAACTTCTCCAGAAAAGAGCTATTTGATGCCAACTTTATAGTTACACTTTGGCTCCAGCTACACTGTGCTCCTTATCAGATCTGAGAATGGAGTTCCTGCACTTTTCAATTTTCAGGATTATCAACAATATGTTCACTTCTCAGTGCTGTTCTGATCTGCAGCAACTTCTTATGAGACCTGACGACTGTTTGTTTACCCGGGTACTGCTGGAGCATGGCAGCACTAATCTTGCCATGGCTTTTCTTGTTCATCACAGAAAATTCACAGCGCAGACTGTGTGGTCTGCTGGGGTCTCCTGACACAACAATTATTCAACATCTACATTGTAGCACTACCTTGTGCCACCAGAACCTTGGAATAGTGCTGCACTGGAAAACTAATTGGTCTAGGTCTTAAAATATATAGTAAGGCACTCAGTGGTCTTTGAATCTAAATCACATTACACAGAGAACACAGCACAGTATTAATTCTTAACCCAAAATGAAAGAGACTTGTTTCATATTATAAGAGCACAGGCACTTTTTAAAGGGGAAAGATATGATTAATAGAGCTATTGTGCTTTTCCCTGATACCATAAATAAAATATACATCAGAATACTGACTTCAATGAAAACAAAACCCAAGAGCAACAAGCACCAGGAGTTTAGTGTGTTCAGCCTGGCACACGGGTTTCTCTGATCTCTGCCTGCACAGACAGAAGGTCCCTTCCCCGCAAGGCAGCAGGGCATGAACCCTCTGGAGCAGGAATCTCAAAGAGCTGTCATGCATCAGTCTGGGGTTGGTCCTGGGCTCCATTTCCCATGTACCTGGCGGTTTTACTTCAGATAGTTGAATCTTACAATTATACTTGAAGAGGATTTAACAGCATAGACGTAAAATTGAAAGGAGAGGCTGTGCGGGGAAAATGCAAACATGTCCATGAGATAAAGTGTTTTATCAATACTATGAGAAGCCAATATTAAGACAGAACACAAGGTAGAGATACTACAAGTCATAGCTTAGTTAAGTTTGTACAAAAAGGCATTCAGGTACAGTAGAAAAAGCAATCTTTATTTTATCACAAAGTAATTCTTGCAGGAGGATTCTATTGGCAGAGGATGCCAGCTGAGACTGATACCTACCCGCTGCTGTGCAAATGTACTTTTGGGACTCCCGACAAATGGAAGACAGGCAGATGACAGGGATGCCCAGAACACCATAGGACAGCACTATGCAAGACAGACAAGGGTTTGCGGCCATCTCCCATTGTATTTTTCTTCCTGCTATTCTTGTACTCAAGTCTCATAATGAAACATTTTTTTCTTTCTCTAATATGGAGAGTGCTTCAATGGTAAAGGCAGTGGCTTTTTTTCCTTTGCAGATATAAATTGGCAGACACTTGTATTTGGCAAACAAGCCTAGCCAGGCTCTTAAACACTTTGCCAAAGGCCAGCTTACCACACAGACTTACTAGTTGATATTAGATGAGAAGCAGATTCATATTTTTCTTACTGGTTTTGTTTCCTAGATCAAGGCTTACATAAGAGATCTTTCATTGAATCATGCATTAAGGAACTAACTGTACCAAGAATGAGAGAGCTTACACAGCCAATAAGTTAGAAGGAATCAGAGTTCAATAATAACCACTTTTTATCATCCTCAAAAAGTATCAAACACTGTCAAATGGTACAAAATGTATTCCTGCATTCCAAAATTAACAGAGAAGTTACAACTATGAATACTCAAGGTCAGGGTAGATTCTCTACTGATTTTTATTAAAACAAGGAGGGTGCACATATAGTGCTCCAGGAAAGCAAAACATGCATCACACAAGTTTGGAATTCACAGGCCAAACCTTCATTACGACCCACAAAATGCTCAGGCAGTTAGCGCATCTGATGAATGGCATACTGGGTAGCCCTTACACAGAGATTGCTGCGATTAATCAGTAAGAATGACTCCATCTTACACAACAGTAGGGATTTTTATTTTAACATAAAAAACACCCCAAAACTATGAGTTTCCCTTTAAACATAAAAAACAAAACTCAAATGTTATCGATGTTTTTACCACCAACCATGATAGCATATGCAGTCCGTACCCTCTGGGCCATTCTTTCCTTATCATCTTCTCATTGTAGCTGATAACAAACACAGTGTATAATTGGACTCTGATTTTGTGTAAACTCGTTAAGATGTAGCCAGCGGGTGAGTCAGTCACAGTGCTTTTAACTCCTTGCACTGTTTTAAACCATGAAAAGCTGCTTCTCAACTTTCAACCAAAAAAATAGGTCATACCAGGAGAATAAGCAAAGCCCTTAAAGTACTGAAAAGCAACACCAGGAACCAATCAGAATTTAAGGATGACCAAGAAAATAATTCCGGTGTCATGAAAAACGATTCCTCCTGTATGTTAATCACTTGCAAGTAGAGAAGGAATCCTTGTCGGATATGCAGCAAATAGGGATTAAGATGTTGCAACTATCATTTGCATATGGCATCCGATCCAGAAAATGAAATAGTTTGTAAAAGAATGTCCTAGGTGATTTAAAGGTCCCATTTCCTCCACACACACTCAGTTGACAAATGTGACAGACCTAATGAAAACTTTAATAAGAAAAACTGATGCAGGGTGCAGTAGGCATTTGTAAAGTTACAAGCAATAGAACAGATCTACCTGAAGCCCTTCAAAATACCATGAGAACACATGACAAAAATATAAAGAACTTTAGAATGAGAATTCCAGAGCTAGGAAAGGGAAAACAGAAAGAATTATATTTAGAAAACTGGGATCCTAATTCCCAAAATGCTTTCATAAAGTTACTGCAGGGAAGCATGTGTATAGTTCAGTATTTAGGTATACTACTAGAAGCACATATAGATATATATACTGAAGAATACTGTCAATACTGAAAAAAATGAGACATATGCAGAAAGCCATGTGTGTCCATTGGTGTAATGCATGCTTAGAAAAGAAAGAAACTGTCTGGATATGGCATGGAAAAAATCTTTAAAAAATCCCAAACAACAAAAAGACTTTGTACTGACATAGGAACTTCAACTACACTGTGAACATCACTCCTCAGGAGAGACCAAAAAAGGTTTATACAACAAATCTGCCCAGAAACCAAAACCACAGGAGCAGTGACTGAACTTCAGACAGATTCTGAGGGACTGAGTTCTCCCACATTAGTCTGGTGGATGCAAACTTAAAACAGTTTACTGAGGAAAAATGTTTTCAGCATTATAAGGGTACAGTAGAATGACACTTTCCCCTCCCCCCCCAGTATATCTTACTTATTCAGTAAAGCAAAGAGTTATGCCTACAGTTTATCTTGCATCGCTGCTATGTTCTCGAGAGAAGGAAGAAATTGTCTCTCCTAGAGAGAAGCCAAATACATACACCTGTAAAACTCACTGAAAAGCACAATAGAGGGCAGAGAAAGATCCATTAAGGATGAAAGCTGTGGTATAGGTGCAGAGTGACAGATCCAAGGACAGGGACCTTGAAGGCACAAGGTGTCAAGCAGAAGCCTCACTCATAGTGAGGAAATGAAGTAAAAAAATTAAGAGAAGAGACCGTGCAGTTTATTTCATCAGAAGAAACCACTGAAAGCTCCTAGGCTTAAAAGCAAGACCAGAAGACAAGGCTGCTAGAATGTGCAAGAACCCAAGTTGATTGCTTTCTAGCTTCCATTTCTCTCTCACGTTGGTTTTCCGTAGAACATCCCTAAATATCTAAGTTTTGTGATTTAGGCAGTCTCTATTATTGGAAAAATTATGAAAAAACCTGATGCTTAAAGACACTGGAAGACTTTGATATCACCTAGCAAATTAATATCAATCAAATAAAGGTTGCAGGTTCCAACTTCAGTCTGGCAAGGTCCTGTTACACTTTAAATGTGCTCTAATAAGCTTTCACACTTTGACAGTTGAAAATGTGACTTTGCATTGGTTTTCTAAGTATATTTAGAACTGGCTAAAAAGTACATTTTTTGTCAGACTGCTATGCCTTCATTCCCAGCAATGTAGAGAACCTGATGTCCCCAAAATATCAAGGCAATTTTCAACATAACAGCTACTGGAATTCGGCCAGTAGAGGGTCTTGCTAATGGGCTTTACCTCCTTCCATTCGGGTCTAGCTGTAAACCACGCAGAGATAAATATGCAACAGTCAACTGGAAATTTTCCTCCTTTCACTATTATATTTACGCTAAAGTGAGTTTTTATACACTTCTGACTAGCAAGTATCTGTGCTACTTGTCCACTGCTAGCTGCTGCCATCTGGTAGCTATGTGAACTACATCATAGATTATTATTGTTAAAATGGCAGCTAACCTACAAGCTTTCTTTTAGATTGATACTGCAAGAATTCAAGTTGATTCACAGTTGTTTTGCCCTTCTACAATGACTTGTCAATGTTGTTGGAGGGCGGGTTGGGTTATTTTGTGTATGGATTTTTGTATGCTTTGTTGCTCTTTTTTAAAGAGAATTTGAAAGATTTGTTCCTATTTTGAGATGTGATTCAGCAGCATTGTGTAAAGCTTTTCAGCAAGTGAGTTAGAATTCTTCCATCCGTTTTTAGCAAAAGAAAGAGGCTGTGTGGGAAGGCATGTGGAAAGTGTGGGAGTTCAGAGAACATTCATTATGTAACTCAGCGGGGAACAAATTCAAGAAGCCAGGGAGAAGCTACCCGAGTGAGCAGTCAAGTCAGCAGTAAGAGTAAGCTACTGCATCTTCAGAGGCTTTGTGTCCTCCCTCTCCTTCTTAACAAAGCCATCACTTCCTCAGATTCAAAGCCAAAAGGGATTCTTAAAAATCCTTCAGCCACCACTGAAAAGTTCATACTGGCCAAACAAGAAGTACAAAATTCCCCTGAATATCTTGCATTAATCTTCCAAAGTACTGTATGCTGCTCCATGCTGTCTGCTGATCTTGAGCTCATTGTAGCGGGATAAGCATTTACTGTAATTCCAAGAAGTCCAAAAAAATCTGGAGACAGTTTCAATACAGATACTAGTTTTATAATCAGAACTGGCTTAATCACAGCAAAGTGCAATACTGCTGGAATGCGTAAGGAATCCTCATCAACCTGGAAAATGTGCCAAGTGAAAACTGAAGTGTTAACTAACTTCACATACAGTGAAAGCAAGTTCATTTCTACAGGAACATTTACAGTGAACCCAGCAACATTCCTGGATTAACAGACTTAAAAGCATTAGTGATTGATCTGGGTGTATCCCGTATCCAATGGCTGCTCAGCTATCAAGTATTCTACACTTGTGCACATCAAAGACTATTGTGATAAAAAGAATGAACCAAATGAAACATAATTTTCTCTTGAACCACAATAGGCAGTGAAAACAGCGTATTTTACAGCTGGAATAATATACTTTCCAAAAATTAAATATTCTTGATTGCCTACAGAAGAAATTAACTTCCAGAAAAGCTGGCAGAATAGATCAGAAAAAGAACAGAATTCTCTCAGTAATTATGGCTTGTAATCCTGAAGGTCTTCCACCTCCTTAAATATTTCAGTTACCATTGGCATGCTTGCATGTCACTTCTGTGACCTGTTTGGGGAATTAATTTTTATCTCCATATTTAAAAACCCCACATTTACAAAGGAGGCTAAAATGTAAAAATGAAGTATCAGTGCCTGTTTTCTGGAGCATCTGGTGTTAGCAAGGCCCTTGACAAAAATTTTATTCCTTGCTAATGTTTGTCTCACACCTAAGAAGTCCCCACAGAAATACTACAGACAAAGCTATCTCTAGCCATCTTTAAAAGTAACTTTTCTGCTAACTTCAGTACATTCCTGCAGAAAAGCACCAGTATCTTTTGCATACACAGAAAATTCCCCAAGCCATGCTCCTTCTGTATTGGGGCTGCTAGAATTGGACAGGCAAAGTTAGATGCATCTCAAAGTATTGCTAATATACTATCATCAAAATTGCACAAAGGGGAAATTTAAAGATCGGCAGCACAAGCTCAAGTGTGACATTTCATATTCAGTAGGAACACAAGAAGTTTGGGGTTGGAGTTTCCTTCTTAGTTTTTTTTCTATTTTAAATAAAATGATGGAACCATTCTGTCTATGCATTTAGGCCTAAACCAGCAAAAATGGACTTTCAGTGAATAACTACTGCTTCTTGGAATGTTTATCCCAAAGTCTTTCTCTTACTTTCTTCTGTTTGTACTTCTTCACTTCTTGGATTAGTTTTGACCTGCTGCCTGTTCATTCATGTTCTGGCCCTCAATTGCACTCCCACATACTCCTTCCCCTCAGTTATTCCTTATGTCTTTCTGTGGGTTCTCCTCCCTCTTCAACATTTATACACATTTTCTCACTTATCCTCCCACACACACACAAGGCTGCACACAAAGAGGGAGCTGCCTTTTCCTACTTTTTTCAAAAAATGAACATGCTGTGTCATTCATGTTTTCTTCTGACAGCTTCCAAAGAGTCATAAAACACACTGTGGGGAAAAAATATTCATTTAATATTTCAGCCACTGAGTTTCACAGTCACTACTGTTCTTACAGCTCCTAGCAGATGTATATTAGCACTAGGAGTGTTTATTTGCCCTCTGGCAAATTGTAAAGACTCAGCTGTAGCAGATCATGATTGATTTTGGTGTGATGCAGTACTCTGGTTGAAGATGCAGAAGTGTCAGCTAGGTTCTTCCCAACATGGTTTCTGCTGTCTGTAGATCTTTATATAGAATCATTCCATTAGAGGTGCACATGCAATCTCAATGGACAAGGATTATAGTGAAGACCTCCACTGTACAAGGAAAGTGATCCACACACAACTGCTAAATACATTGCACACAATTATTTCATTAACTGTAGAAATGTTTATTGGTGAATATTTTTGTTCATATTCTGCTAGCTCTAAATCTAAGTTTTACTCAGGACTGTAAACCATATAGTAATACTGGAAATTGTATCATAGTGTTTTACCATTTTCTAAAGAACTCACTATTTCCAAAACAAACAAGCAAAACAACCCAACTCAGTACATCCCCAAATCTGTACAACCAACACTAACAGCATGAAAAAATCCTCCAATAACCACAGACCTGGCATTTTATTTTCTCCTTCTCCCAGCACCACACAAAGCCAGAACTTGAAGGAAGTCCTTTTTAGTTGATAGGAAATTGTTTGCAATAACTGATTTTTTGAGTTACAGTGTATAAAAATCATAACATTTAACAGAAAACTTATTCTGGCTCATTTTGCCAAGACAAGCAATAGTTACAAGAAGCAAATTACTCCATTTGATATGGAACAATTCACTTTACTTCTACTTTTAGGTGCTGAAATACAGATGAATGCTGGAGCAGAGAACAGTGGAATAGGTCTGTTTCCTTCCAGGAGATCAAACTCCAGAGTTAGAACACTCTTAGCAACTGTGAACTAAATCTGGCTTTTCTTCCTTTGCTTACTTAATTGCAAAGATTTCAATCAACATTTCTTTCACAGACAATCAGGCTCTGAAATACACTGAACTGACCTCATAATGTCAAGCCCTGGGATGTACTGGGAAGTTCCTGTAACAGAAAACCGCTGCTCCACTTTGTATTAAAGTAGGTACATACTCACAGAATTAAAAAAAAGGTGTCATTTTCTGATCACATGGACACTCATGTGGGAAGCAGTGGATTGTGGCTGTCAGTGTTTATGCCAGGCAGAAAGGAATTAACAGGAAAGAATAAGAGAGAACACCATCTAACACGGAGGTCACAAGTGTCATGAACAGAAGAGATTAACAGCTCAAAATTGTTCAGGCAGAAAAAGAAATGAACTGCAGTTCTTATGTTTTAAAGAACTGCCCTAACCCATGAGTGATAAGAGAAATAATCTCCACAGTCCAACAGCAGTGATTCTCGTCATTTCCCTAGAGAACAGCTGAATTTGCATACTACTTATGGAGAAAAACAATTGCAAGGCATGGACAGAGTCCTACATGCCATGATTCAGAGTATCACCATTAGATTATTTCTGCTTTTACAGGTCTATTGACTTCCCAGGTACAGCTAGATAATTCAGGGGCACTTATCAAAAAGGCATGGACCAGCTCAACTTTTCTGCCATTTATTTCAAAATTAGCAAAGCTGCTGTTCTTGAACTAATAATCACATCTTTTAATTTTCAGGTAAGGGTCAACTTGCAAGTCTTCATTCATCATTACAGAAGCCAAGGTTTTCTGAGTAATTAAAAAAGTGTTTTCAGAAGAAATCAGTCAAATATAATACAATAATGTACAGGGCATACAGCAGGAGAATGGTCTCACTTGTATTCTAAATGTATGAAAGACTTTCCTGGTAAAAGTTATCAACATATAAACATCCATATGAATCCAATGACTCAAGAATATTTTGTGGAGATAAAGTCTTCAGGCATAAACAAATTAGCACTTTATTTGTGTTTAGAGTTTATGTCTATCCTCAAATGCTGAGCAAGTTTTTCCACTTGTCATATACAAGTAGAGAAGTTATACAGTTTGACTACATGCGTACACAAAGTATACACAATTACACATGATACACTGTGCTGCTAGATGACTTTCTATACTCGTCTTCTCCAAGTGGGCTCATCTTTAAAGAGCTGGAAATAAACCTGGAAGTGTTACCAGTTCAACTTGTGCTTAAGAGAAGTATGTGCCATCTGTAACACCTTACTCAGAAAAGGAATCCCCCTCTTTTCCTCCAGTCTAGGATCTGACCTGCAAATCTAGTAAGCAGCCGAAGAGTAACTTAGAGCTAGAACAAACGTGGCTCCTGCTAGAACCACCACATAGTGTAGTTTGAGAAGGCCTAAATTTAACATCCATGTCATTATGGGAAACAGAAATCTGTACACAAACAAAAATGGAAAGATACACATGTCTAAGATGAACACAAAAAGCTTGTTTTGACAGAGACATTATGTACATTATTTCTTTTGACATCAGGGTCAAATGTCTAAATGCTAGAGTACTATTAACCACAACAGTAAAACTCAGCTCTCAAATACAAAAAGGAATATATCTGTCTTAATCACGTACTTGCACAGACTACATCTTAGTGCACAATTTCTTGTGTTTAAATCACTTGGATAAAATTCCATTCTTCAGAAGAAAAAAGCAACACTTCTGCTGCACCTCAGTATCAAACTGTTCTTCAGTTAAATGAATCTTCACTTTCCCAAAAGAGCAATACAGATAATTGCCTTCTGCTGTTACTCATTTATAAGGATTTGTTCTCAGGTATTTTGGTTTGTAGATACATTTTGTGGCTTGCCACTGAACTGCTACAATCTAAGTGAAATTCCAAAATCAGATGGTCTAGTCAGATGTTGGACAGAAATGGATTCCTAGTTAAATAATGACCGCTTTTACTTCTGCCTTCAACTACTTATGCTTCATGGTATTTTTCCTCAAAATACATTCTAGAGTGCTCGATCATTCTTATTCAATTGCATTCAGAGATATTCTACTGTTAATTTCAATAAGAAATGTCTGCCCAGTAAGAGACTGTGCTCCTGAACAGCTTGTACTTAGACTTAACCAGAAACAGAGTTCAGCCCATAAAGCTACTTGAGCATGGACAGCTTCCTTGTGGATGAACTATCAAAACAATATTTGGTGAAAGCAAAGGTATTCTTATTTTTCTGGATTTTTCTTTCCTATTTCTAGACACCACTATCCTCCCCCTCCCCCCATTCTGCCTTCTACAGTATTTTCCATCCAGAGAGCTGGAAATTGTTTACCAGGAATGAGTACTTTTATCCTTTCATGTGTGCATTTTCAGAAAAAGCCTACACACCTGTGCACAGGAAGGCACAGAAAACTGACACAAATAACTTAGGGTCATGCAACAGAAAAGTAGCAGAGGCAAAAAAAGAACCCAAGTTGTCTGACTCATTTTTGCACATATCAGAATAGCACTTCCACAAAATTTGATGCAGTAGTGTCCCAGCATCTGGCATCATTACTGTAATTCAGAAAAGTTGCTTTATTCTTATTTTATAGGCAAATAACTGAAGCAGTCAGAAATACTAAAACTTGGAACCACAACAGCACACAGGCACCACAAATGATCATTGAGAATAGCTTCTAGGGAGTCTTCAAACCATTAATAGGGTAATTCACACCACCTAAGTCAACTAGGTATGGTGCCTGAAGATGGTTTTCATCAGTAAGTTTCCAAAGTAGCTATGTTTATCCTTTTGCACACACTCATAAGCAGACAGTTCTTGTCAGTGTTTAAGGTCATTCACATATACCCCGTGCTGGGATAAATAAACAAGGTAATCCTTCCTGATCTGAAAAACACCCACCTATCCTAACAGGCTCAGCAGATAACATAGCAGTGACCGCTCCTACAGAAAACCTGAGGTTATCCTTTTCCAGGCAACTTAGCCAGAATATCAAAGACTCAGATTAAACCTTCAGATTAAGACAATTCACACTCATACTTCTGATCCATCTATAAAAAGAGCCTTAACAACAACATGATTGTAATCAAAAGCTGATCAAGTGGCTGAGCAACACACAACTCCTGATAACAGCCACAAGATGCACAGTTCCTACTTTCCATATTTTGCATAAGTCAATAGATAATACAGAACACAATGCTTTCATCCCCATATGTAAGAAGTATCCTACAGTCTTACAGAAAAATGCCCATTACAGAAAGTGGAAATGCACTGCAATTCAACAAGAATTCATCTTCTGCTGTAGATTGCATCCAGCCTGTTTGACAGTGTGGGCAGCAGTAAAGTTCTTAAATCATAGTTTTCCTTTAACTACAAGTAGGAACAAAAAAAATAAATATTACAAAATAAATATTACAGAATTTGCTCATCTCTTTTTTAAAGCTAAATACTGTAGTAATTTCAGTGACACTTATTCATAGTATAAGTCATTTTTTTATATCAAGCATAAATTTGACAGAAGGTCTGCCAGCTGGAAAGTAACTCTATAGTCCTTCATCCGACAATGAATCATTGTACCAGAAAAACACCATGTCCCTTCTTGAGCATTTAATATATTAAATGTGTGAACTTCTGAAAATAGCAGTTTGAGTCTACTAGCTGCTTGTTACGTACTGAACTTCATTATCATCAGACTTACAGTAATAGAACGAAACCTGGCAAGAATTGTTAAAACTCTCAAACTTCTGTTAATCTTAAAACTAAGGACAATTAAAATCCTCATTTTCTTAGAAATCAAGCACAAAAGCATCTTTAGCGAGCAACACAATCATTTAACAATAACCAGTATGTTGTTTCATAGGACAGTTGTGCCAGAACAGTAGCCTCCCATGAAAGGCAGAGTATCTTTCCTGTTCCTTGTTCCTCTGGTGATAAAGCTGGAAAATAATGAATTTAGGCCAATCACATTTGACCCAGAATTAACAGAAACATGACTGTTTGGCAGCAGTAAAAAACCAAAGAAACTCATACCCAAAAACCTAAGCGTGATGTACATAATGCATGAAGGATAAGAAGAGCATACATTACACAGCAGGAAAGTTCAGCCTAACACTGAGGTTCTCCTGACCAGAGGAGACCTGAAAGGACATCCATATATGAACACAGTAAAGGAAAAGGCAGCAAATGAGAAGAAAGAATTTGTGGATAAGCCACGCACAGAAAGATGTCTCCATTTCTTTCACCAAAATAATTTTATAGAAGATTTTTATTATATATTAGCTATTAGAGCCCAAATATTTATCTAACCAAAGATAAATCATGATTCTTTGATTCAAGCACAAAAGACACTTCTACTCCAAAAGTCAGTCTACAGGAGTACTCCTCAGTGAGCTTTTAACTATAGCTATTATTAATATCTGAGCAGTTTCAGGAGGTCACTAGAAATAAAGGTTTTTAACATTTCTGTAAAAATATTACAACATCAACACAACATTTGTTTTGAAGATCTCTAAACTGAAAAGCCTTTCTGTGTTAAGTTGTTGTCTCGCCAGTATTCCCCAAAAGTTGGCACTGAACAATTAAAGTAAAATGTCAACACCTCTAATTTCTTGCAATGTGTATCATGGTTTTAATTATGCTGCTGATTCTTCTCACCTTCCTTGAGAAGATGAAGGGGTAAAAAAATCAAAGGAAATGGCAAGTTATTTATCTGAGACCAGGATTTCACAGTCTGTAGCCACAGTTCTTGCTAGTTAGTTTATTAGGCTGTTGAAGAGTTTCTTCTGTATGTTTTACCTTCCAGAAGTAGTCAAACAACTGTATTTTTAGGTGCTAAAATATCCCATATTGATGCGTCTACTAATAAGTCAAAGTTAACAGCTCTTCTCAAAGACAATAACTAGAAATGCAGAATAATGGAGAAAAGTGAATAGAAAAAATACATAATGTAATGACAGTATGTCTCAAACAGCAATTTTTCATCAATATCTATTTTTCATGCAGTAATTATAATGTGAATCTGTTCTTCTGTGACAAAAAGGCACCTCCAAGTTATTAATGACAACTAATATCTGTAATATTAATTTTAAATAATTCATGTAATAATTTATATACTAATAATGTAATTAGACCAAGGTTATGATCTCTGAATAGTAGATCAGTACTCAGTTCATGTTGCTATCTACTTTCTTCTGACATAATGTTTCTGGAGGCTTAATTAAAGCCTGCAGCATGTTTCAGCCTTTATTCATTATATAAATATTCTACTCCCTCTCCAGACTATTCTTCCTCCCTGCCCAAAAGGACTATATTTAACTTCATGGCTGCACAATTCCTAAGTGCACTAGAAGGGCAGGTGCACGTCAAAGAGTTATGCAGGAAGAAAATACCTGCTGTGTCCTATGAGCAAACTTTCTTTTCAAAAAGTCTTCACCTTGTGCAGTGTCTATTCTAGAAGACTTTCCCCTCACTACATCAAGCCTACTGTAAGTTATGCAAGGCACAGATAACCTGTCAAAATCAAACAAGAACCAGAAAGAACTAGAAAAAAGCAACACATACGCCTACAGTAACCAGCCTTCCTCGATGACCTCTCACAGCACTGAGATCACCTGCACCAAAGATGCCAGTTTACCCTTTGTGCATTGGTAGGACAGTAACTGCAGTTTACAATGCACCAGAGCCCTCTTTCTTCACTCTAAACTCATGATGGTTCCCAACAGTCACATTATGTCTCCATACAAAAAAATCTGTGTAGCTCCCAACTGGCCAAATGACCTCTCCCTGTAAAACAAGTTAGGGGGGAAAAAAGCTCTTAGTTTTTTTCTTTTTGGAATACCTCTTGGTTCCCAAAATGCAGAGTTGGAGAGGAAAGGACACAAATAAAAACTAGAAGTGAACCTCTAAATTACCTCTTCCTAGAAAAGCACTTTAGATCTTTCTCTATTCAATGCCATTACCTAATACTTGTCCTATGGACAAATCACATGTCTGCTTAATTAATTCAGATAAAGTTTAGATACAAGCAGCCTTGTGCCAAAATGTTTTCTCAGTGGGCCATGATGGTTGAACTGCTATTCCTTTCCCAGACTAGTTTGCATATCATATAGCATTGCTATTCATCAGCACTCATCTATGTAACTCGGACTGCAATGAGTATAAATGAGATAGGAAAATACTGCTCTGTTTTCCATCCTTATCTGTGTATCAACCATATGCTTACTGGATAACTCTTGGCTGATTATTCTCCTCCTGGTTCCCATCAACAGGAACCAGATAATGCGTCTGCTTTTCACCCCGTGGACTGATCGGGGAAAAAAGTACTCTTGATTGGCTGAAAGTATCCCATTGCACTCTAATAATACAGTCATTTAGATTAATCTGAAAACATGCTTTCTATTACAGAGCTCCAATTTCCTAGGAGAAATGTCTTAAGTGTATTAGTAGTATGCTGTTCAAGACTGCTTGGCACAGATTTTGTCTTCTTTCTACAACTCTATTACAAGAATTTACGATGGACATTTGGAAGATATTTCATCTTTAAAAAGAGTGAAATCTAAATGGTAAAGCCAGAAAGATATTAACATTTGCTGCATCTTATCTAGTATTAAAGGACAATTTCACAGTAGTGGCTCAACCAAGTCTTACAGGAAATTGTTGCAGTTGGAACCCCCATAGTAAGGGAGCTACTGAATCACTTCAGGTTGTTGTTCTTGCAAATTCCATTCATTTTTCAAGACATGCCGTATCTTCTTGCAAATAACTCTTCTGGGCTAGCAGCCTCCTTACCACTTCTGGCAAAGATCTGGATGTTTCTCTGTCTCCTCAACACTACCACTCTCCAGTCCTAAAACCACTTGCCACAACAACTGGCAATGACAGTTACAACTACACCCAGGAAATCTGAAAACCCTAACAACCACACAGTTCACACTATTATCATGTTTTGCTAGATTTGCAAATCAGAAAGATGGTATTCAATAAATGAAGTGAAACAATATAAAGAATATCTTTGACTGAGTTAGTATGACAAAATATTTGGAGAGTGATATTCATTCAGAAATATCATACATCAAAGAACCCCCTGACATTAGCAATGATTTAAAAAAGATACATCAGTGCTTCTGAAAGGTGCATGATAGTTTGTCATTGGTAATTAAGTTGTTCATTTTTCCTCAGGACAGGTAGTACACTGATAGAGGAAGCAAGCTTTGAGAACAGTTCTGGCACACCAAGACAGGGAAAGGGATGGAGCTGGTCAATCCATCAATGACAATTACTGACATTGTGTCCTGCCAGATCACTACAAGGTATTAACCCCCTGCCTGTGATCTGAGATCAGCTCTGTGCTGCCAAGTCACAGAAAAGAAAAATAGGGAAAGAAAATTGCAGTAAGCTAGAATAGAAAGATAATCATCATGTACTCAACTACAGTCTCTGTAGACTGAGTCACCGAGTAACACTGAGTGTACAGCAAAAACCTGGGACCTCTGAAATCCTGCCTCTGAATAGACTATGTTCAAAGGCATCTGCTAGGACTAGTGACAGAATATCCTGATCAGCACACCACATTTATCTGATAGATCTGGAACCACCTTATATAGTACTCTGATCAGTCCACAGTTACCTTCACTGATATGGAGGTTACTCATGATGAGGTAATCCTCACATCAGCAAGGGAAAGTTATGTGATAATTAGCAATACAGCCAAGGATACTTACACCAACATTACTATATGTCAAACTTTGTAAACTAATCCAATAAAGTCAAATCTACCATTTCTGTTGACTAGAAGACTGTATCAAAAACAAAAATCAGAGCTACTTCATGTCCTTTGTTTTGGCGACAGAAGGTTCTAGAGCGACAGAAACTAGCAAAGCTTCCAGGAGATCTGAATTTGTACTACTTATTTCTAAGACAAAACTGAGTGCTGAATCTTGCACAGATGGTAACTGCTGCTGTAGTCTACTGTACTTTGGGTCCCTTTGCTAACTCAGACCATTTTAAGATAATCCTATACACTTGTACTTTACAACATCACCTTTTAAACTATGTAGTTTGTCACGTTCTCAGCTTATCCCATTGGATAATATATTATTATCCAATATATATATTGGACTCCAGATGCTGGCTATATAAATCCGTAATTAAAAGCTTAATTTCTACATTATTTATCTTTTATTTTCTAACAGTTAACAAGCAAGCAGCAAAGACAAAGGAAAAAAAAAACAAAAACTTAAGACTGTCATTTCCCAATGCATACAGTGTGCCATGGTCTATATGGCAGTCTTTGCAATGTACCAAGGCCACAGAAAAAAGATGCTGCTGGAAACCATAAACGTCACTGTTCAAAGATACTCAAAAGCAGAGACAGGATCTCTACAGCTTACTGAAAAAGAAATCTACTGTCCTATTCAACAAAATCAAGGCAACTCATGTTAATCACTTGTCCTCCATTAGCTGAAATTTTTAAAAGGCTAGTGAAGACAAATGCAAGACTGCTGTTTTTCATGGCAAAGAAATACACTCCTTAAACAGGTGACTTCATCTCACTAGAACACTGAGCTATCCAGAATAATCTTAGAATTCAAGTCTGCTAGAACTGAAATCATGGTAAGACTGGAAAAAAGCAAAACATTCAGGTACTTATTGAAGAAAACTTAAAAAAATTTGACCTCAGTCACTTGGATTTGAAGAGGCAATAATGGTCTTTCACATTAAGATTGTATTTAATGAGCTGCTAATGCTTCAAGTTTTTTGTTTGGTTTCCCCAGCCTGAGAGGTCCATTCTACAGCCATGGCTTTAGGTTTATGTCTCCACTACACCCAGAAAAAACACCGATGCAAACCAATCTCTCTTTTCAGAGAGGACAAAATAATGAGAAGAACCTGCCATACATTCCAGGAGCTTCCCTACACCTTCACAACTCAGGCAACACAACTGCAGGACAGATCATAACTGCCCAGCAGCACAGACACAGAACTGCACAGAAGGCTCTGACCCCGCAGAGATCAAATACTACATTGGCTGATGATAGATCTTAGTCAAAACTGCTGATTGTGCTTATCATCCATCATATTCATGTAATTACAAAAATGCTTTTCCATCTTTCTTAGTTTGAGCGAACAAGCCAGGTCCATCACAAAGTAAAAAGATTCCATCCGGCAGCTACTTTTCTTTCCTCTTTCAGTATCATTTAATTTTTAATGTCAGAGTATATTTGTCTTTTAGTGTTCAAGCAAAATGTAACCCTTTATCTCCCTTCAGAATCTCCAGTTTTCTCAAGGCAAATGCTGCTTTTATTCTTGGTTTCCACTGTTATTAACAAATGTATCAGTTCTGCCAGTGAAGAATTCTGCTCCACCAAAGAATAACTCAAATTATTTAAATTCTACAGGGCGGGTGGAAGCAAGCAGGTATGTGTTTTAGGCATAGGCAGGGAGTTTAGAAATCTAAATACCTATTCTTAGAATACCAGGAATTCATGCTGTTATCCTCAAACAGCCATGGAGCAAACTGAAATACCCTCAAGTAAATTGCTTATACAACTGCAGCAAAGGCACATGGCCTGAGTGGCAGGGGCTATTGCCATTCTGCTGTGCAAGGGATGATACGGGGAGCAAGCAGTTCAGGGAGTGGGGGCAGATGCATCTTCTCCAGTTGTAGCGGCAATTAGAAGTTCCTAATAGACATCACTGAACTTTCCTAAATGTTGATAAAAGGAGTGCAGCATAAAATAATTTACAGAAAAAAGAGGAGAAATAGTGCTATGCAATTATCCCATTCATTCTTACTTCTGCTGAATAGCCTGGGATTTAAGCAGGAACAGATACTGAAGGGCTTAAACCCAGGCACTTATATAGCGCTTTAGGGATAAGGTTTAATCAGCTTTCTCACCTCTAGAGTGGAAGCCACTGAAGTACTTTGCACAATGTAAGGACCTATGAAGATACAGGCATTAAGCAGTAACAGTACACAGAACAGCACACTGAGCACTATAAAAGGTTTGAGTTTATTGTCTGTATCCTTGGTGTTACTACCTTAAATCACCCTGAACTCAAAATTAATCTGGAATCGAAATATTTATTTAAATATTTAAAAGAACCATTGCTGCTAAAAATATAAAGAATCTAGGTGGAAGACAAGGAAAGGCAATCCACCTAGTAATGTTTAGAGTCCAGCTCTCCACCTGTCCAGCTTCCTTGCAACAGACTTCTCAGGTACCCTTCCCCCAGGACGCTCTTATCAGAGGAAACTACTTGTTGACTATTGGTCTCATGCTGGCATTTAGCCTCACATGGAGGTTATCACCTGTGTTGGGATGCATTCCCAAGCAACCTGAATCCAGCAAGTCTTGGTCTCAGCATGCCAGAGGAACTCTACAGGCTTTACACTATTCAAGGGCCCTGCCTGAACTCTCAACAGACAACTCTGACACATCACCTTGTAATCCAGCTTACAAATTCCTTAACTCAAAACTCTTGGTGATTAGCTGTGTACATTTCAGTATGAACTTTGTATTTTTGCTACAAAATAATAATCTAAATTAAAATGTAAGTTTATGTTCACTACATAAACATGATCATGCCTATAAATATATAGATTACTATCTCTTTTTTACTGAGATCATAGTGTGATTTATTAATGACTTGTTAACACTACAGTATCTCAGAGGCCAACAGTAACATGCTCTCACAGAAACAGTAAGCAGAAGTTAGTTCTGCTAAATCATTCTGCAGATACATTATTCTGAAGGCAGTAACCTGATGTATCCACACACACTTTCATTTGTCACGATACAGTAATCTTACATCAAATTCCTGCAGTATGAAACTCCAATTAGGCACTTAAGAATTCATCCTTTTGTTTTACACTGTCAGATTAAAGAGGACTAGTATATTTACACCCTGACTTTGAAAAATACAGTACCTCAACTGTTTGACAGCACATACCGTAAATGAGTTGTTGTTCTATTACAGCACTTTCATACACACAGGATTAACATTAATAGGGTCTCCATCCCTCTCTCCTGCTTTGAAAGCAGAGCCTCTAAAGCTGAACCCCACACTACTGGTACACAGCTCAAATATCGGCAAGTACCTACAAAAGGAAACCCTAGCAAGAAGTCCTAACCTTCACTTGCTTTACTGCTTTAATCTATTTTAATAGCCATGCTATTGTTATGCTCCAAAAGCAGCATAAAGATTTTTAAGAGTCTAGTAACAGGTATGCATTACTTCCTCAAAAAAAAAACATAAGATTAGTAAAACTCAAGCTTTCCCAATCATATATACAGAGAATACAGGTGGCTCATTTGCATAGTTGATCTCTTCTTACCATAAAATTATTCATTGGGTTCTTATCTGTGAAAGCTGAATTCCCATAATTAGAGAAAACTATTATAATTAGGATAGTCACAATCTGAGTCATCTTTTAGGACTAACTCTTCCTAAATGTATTTCAACTCTATTTTTATTATGTAGTCCAAGGATGCATTTCCTTTTTATTCCACAGGACAACTAGAATCTTTAAATGGCAATTATTCTTTATTGGGTAATGCTGTATTTTACTCTTCAGATATCTAAACTTCTGAAAGAAGTTTAGAAGCAGGTAATTCTCAAATACAATAGAAAAGCAAGAGTTATGAGATGCTTAAGACTGTATTACACAACCAGTTTCTAAATATTTTTAGTAGCAGGATGGCAGTCTTCTGTTTGCAAACCAGTGTAGGAAAATCCTTAGCTGACTCAATTTCTGTAGTTTTATTATTTTTTCAGTAAAATATTTCTTATCTTACCCAGGTACATTAACAGGAAACATTCCTGGATGCTGCTGGCAAAGAAAAATAGCTTCTCTTTGATAAACTGAATGGAGGGAGGGGAAAATAACACTCTAGTTTTGCCACTGCATCAGGAAACTACCCACAAATTCCTAAAACTTGTTAGTTTAAACAATTCTTTCTCTCCAAAATAATCTTATGTATTTTATGTATAAAAAATTACAAGGAAGAATCTAATAAATTGCTGAGTCATTTGCAATTTGCTTTTCATTTACATACTTAGAAAACCTTAATTCAAAGTCTGTTATGAAGCTTTAATAGGCAAAATTGTGAATAAAACTGTCATGTCAAACATGACAAAGATCATACAAGTCAAAGTGAGAAAAACCCAGTTATAGAATTACTTTTAAAAGATTATTAGTTTGGAAACATCTATGTTACTGCAACTGAAGATTACTTCCTTATATAAAGTATAGAGTAGTTAAAGATCAAGAACAGTGAATTGTTGCATAATTATAGATGAAACATGCTTTCAGAAAGGTTGTAGAAGTCACTATTGAGTAAGTCTGCAAATATGGGTACATACTACATTCCCATATAAGAAAGCTTTCACTTAAAAGATCAAGAAAGAAGAGAGGCCAGTTTTGCAACATGACACTCAGCAATCTAAAGTTATATCATTACTTATTGACCATGACAAGTGCAACATTAAGGGTAAGATATTACATCTTTAAACAAAATGAGTAATTGCTGTACACATCTATTTAACATACATTCAAGAACAAGGTGAACAAGGGGTCTCTTTTAGCTAAAAAGTCTATTAGCCTAATTTACAATTAACCACATACTAGAAACAAAGCTGTCAGGGCATAAAAATGTCACTGGTGACAGTTTACATTACACCAGTATGCAGATCACAATGGAACTGTTCATATCAAATTACATTCAACACAAAGAAACACAGAAGTACTATCATTGTAATAATGTAAATCAATCTTCCAGTAATTCCATTTTTTTCCAGATGTTTTAAAAACAGTATGAAAGGTCAAAAAAGTCACACAATGCTAACCTAATCTATTTAAAAAAAAGTCTGAGAAAATTTAAACATTCTCTTGGGTTTTAGTGCTAGAGTAAACACACAGGGCACATTTATAGGGCAGTCTTACACAGGAAATTACTTACAAAAGTAATTTTATAATTGAAATTTCCTAGGAGATATTTTGAGAAATAATTTTATTGGCTTAACCTACAAAATCTATTGTAATTCTGCCTTTATAAAAATGCCTAAATCTATCTAAATTAGATATTTATTTAGATAAATGTAGTGTAATCACATTTTCCTGTTCTCCAAGTTTCATCATTTGCTTGTTACAGTCAAAACTAATGATCACCTTTCCTTCTTGAAAGTAGTGATGCTTTCCAACTGCCACTGGTGAGAAAGTTTTTTCCTTTGATATGATAGTACTGTAAAATAACACTATCAGGTGCCCTTATACTTCACATTATATTATCAAAGACAGAAGAAATCACAGCCTGTTCCCAACTCCTAGCAAAACTATAATAGCATCATATATAGAATCTCCTTGCAAAACTCAAATTACAATAGCCAAACCAGGCAGTCAATAAACAATACATCCCATTACCACTTTAACAGGGCTATGTATTTTATGCCCTACCTATCCTACAAGGAGATATTAACAGAGTGAGGATTAGTTTAAAAACTATGAATACTTACTGAGAGGTTTAAATATATATTTTAAGTTCCATTTTAAGAGTTCCTGTATTGGTAAGGTGATAGTCAACTGCTAGAGTCAGTTTTCTATGGGAAAATTGTCACTAAAATATATTCAAGCAACTTTTGTGTTTTATGTACTGAAACGGTTTAGCTAGCAACCACTATAGCTAGTAATGTAAGTCAATTAAGTCATTTTGAACCACAGAAGTCATTGTTAAGGGGATGCTGCTATGTCAGTGAATAAGAACAATCAAAGAAAAGGTCTGCTACATGAAGGAAGTCAGTTCAGGGTTACACTATACTTATAGTCTCTTTAAATATGTATAATCAAAGTTATAAGAGGAAAGTAAAACATTAGATATTTTGAGAATAATTAACCACAATAAAAGAGTGAAGGGACTTGATGTGCAGGGTATGGAAAAGCAGTGAGGGTGAAAGTGACAGGTTTTATGAATTACCATCAGTGGAAAGAAACTGTCATAGCAATGGTGCCCATTTTAAACCATAAAAAAATAAACACACACCCCACACCATTTCTTCTCCCCCAGTTTACATTCTCTGTGCCGCCTTTTTGGCCTCTTTTCCTTACCTCAGCTGAATAAGCTGTCCTTTTATCATTCTGAAATCAAATAAATGGTTAAAATAATTGCTCTAATCTTTGCTGGCAATGAATAAAGTCACAGCTTTGTGGCTATCTGCCACTCTCATAACCCTTAACAGCTTCATTGATCCTGAAAAACTTATCATTTTGGGAAGTCATTAGCATAAAGAGATATTTATAAAACACCTGCTACCATCTTTGCAATTAACATCTAATTGTTGACTCAGCATTGTAAGGAAGCAATACTGTCTCAGCAACTATCTTTGCAGTGACCCAACCCTAACCATTGCAAAGTTTGAGTGTCCTTTCATATGGACTTTGCTTCGGAAGTCAAAGAAAAGACTGCTGTAAATAAATCTGGGTATTGCTTAATATGAGGAACAGTTTTCTAGATACTACACAAGAACTCTGATGACGAATCACACCACAGAGTTATCATAACCATTAAAGTACCTCTGACCATCTTGATGTACACAAATAACATTCAGGATTGTTGTGACACTAACTCACTTGGACATCAACAATAATGCTGAAAAGACTGTCCAAGGTATCCTATCATATTTATCTCTACCGGATGTGTCAGCAACAGATACTTTGAGATCTACCAAGGGAGGGAAAAACTACTCTTAAACCTGCCCCTATGGAGTTCCTCAATTTATACTGTGCCAGTAGCTGTAGTCAGAGAGCACCTATGGGAGATTTGCCTCCCCAGCATGCAGTGATACAGACAGTGGTTGAAGTTCAGAGCATCACAAATTCTGGAAAAATAATTTTGACTGGGACATTCAGCTATCCTTAAACTTAAGCATATTACCTGTAATTACATTATTTTTCAAAACAGTGAATCCCTATTTCTTTCCTGTGAGGAGGTACTTGTGCTTAGAACACTTTGTTTTTGTTTTCTGATCATTACCAAAATCAGTGCCCCTAAATCTCAGCTTGAGAAAGCACAGTATGAACCTATCTGTGACACACAGAGCACTGCAACATAACTTCAGGAGCAAGTATGACAAAGAAGAGAATTAGGCAACTTGGTTTTTAAAATAGAAAACTGCAATAAAAACAAATGGATTGAAAGTCTAATGGTGGGATGAAAATTAAGTATTACAGCCCTGGGCATAAAGACCAAGACAGTAACAGCCCACTAAGCTTCTTATCTAGAAACGATCACTGCAAAAGTGTATTTAAGATGGGATATTTCTAAGTTAGGCTATTCATAAGTCCTCTACAGCACTACCCTTCTCTTTCAGGCCGTTCTGACTTAACTACTGTTGACAAAGTAGGCGTAGCTATTTTCCCTTCAGCTATTTCCATCTATTTTCTCTATATTCCGGGTGCATAGCTCCATTAAATAATTTGCAATTATCACCTCACCAATTTACCAGTAATTTTTTAATCCAGTGTTTTGTAACTTAATTTTTCCACAGTGAAATGTACACTAAAAATAAATAGAAAAATCAATCAGATGATAATAAATTTAGGGGTAGGGAGTACTTTGTGTTGGTTTGGTTTTTATTGTTGGGGTTTTTTAAATGAGTTTTTGCTTACTGCTTTTCCAACCTTGGGAATGGACTTCAGCAGTAACTGTGAGTCACCTGCCCAGAGGCTTGCATGCCACTGGAATACAACTCATTTTAAGACAGATTCTTCCTCTCTCAGTCAAGACAATCACTTCAAGACAGGTGGGTACTTGATATTTAAAATGGAAGGGCTTGCATTTACTGTGGCTGCATGATTGTTTAGTCAAGAGGAAAGGATGTGCACTGCTCTTAAAGATGCAAATACTCACACCTCTGCTTGGTCAGCTACTCAATTACAGCTGTCCTTCGCCTGGCTCACAGTTCCTCTCAGAGAGGACAGTGGCATTTGGCACACTTGTGTCAAAAAAGTAGCACAGACTTTGGAACTGAACTCTGTACTATCCCTAAGCAAAGGCTATGAAAGAATTTGTTTTATGTGCCATCTTTTAACCAACTTCAGATGTGTAAGATGAATTAACATGTATTTTGACAGTCTGGAGATCAGGTAACCTTCATAAAATCAAAAAACTAAGTGGCAAAACAACTCTGCCAAATGGGAGTGGTACCAAGTTCTCTGTAACACTCATTTCAACAGGCAGTTCCTACTACATTTAAGGTTGCAGAAATACTTTCAGTCTAATTCAATTGCTTTCAGTTTATCATGTCATTAGGTAGTCTCCACCTTTTGTACCAAAGTCATCTTAGCTTTGTTTTTAGATTTAAAACACATTTCTGGAAGTTGTGGACAAATTAATCTACTCATTTGGAATTCAGAAACACAGAAAGATGTTTCATTGTGTGTGTGATTTTAAAAGCATTTCCTTTTAAGATTTTCAATAACACCTTCAAAATGCATTATTAAATAATGCAATTGTCATAACTTTAGACAGGAAGAATTCTACACTCACTGAACAAGCTTGCTGAGAAGTGACTATGCATTGGTTTACTCAAACACTCTACTGCCATCACACTATTTCCCCTACACTTTTGACAGTGGTTTCAATCAGGTAAATAAAATTGCACAGTTTTTATTATCTCCAAGATATTTTGCATGGTGTCTAAAAAACCGTGCATATGAAAATACATGTATTGCTTTTCCCATGTAATTAAAAGTTAAATGAATTCTGTAGATCCCAAGAGACCTCAGTGAAGTCATTGTTGGTGATAGGATACAAATTAAAAAAAGATATTCTCATTTCTTCAAGGAATACCAAGTTTCATTGAAAGAACTTATTTCAAGATGTTATCACTGAGTGCAAAAGCATCCAGAAAGGAAGACACAACTAGATTTAAGCTGATATACATTCATAGCCAGACTTTTTGCAATTATGTCTGACAGAACAGCCTAAGTAGTTGAACATACTGCTTTTTCTATTTGATTCCTTCTGAAAACATCAAAATTGCACAGGCATTCTAATCTATCAAAGGTTCATGAAAATCACCAGCATGGTAAATACAGTGAAACATTTGTTTAAGACATTACCAATCTTGTGGTCCAGAGCAATAGCGGAAGTTTGCACACATGCAATGCTCTGGGATACCTAACATAAAACTACAGCTTGTTGGCTTTCATTATTTGCCTCATCCTATGAATTGCACCTATACAAAGCCATGCTGCTGGCTGATAATAAAATTCCTAGCATGCAGCTGTTGAGAGAAGCATTAAAATATGTAACTTAGAGAAACTTATATTATAAAAAGCCTAAATTAAGTCAATAGGGATACACATGACTGCAAGTGCTGTGCAAGCATTCAAGTTTCAGAAAAATATGCCACATTACAGAATTAGTAACATTAATATAGAATGAGAAATAGCAGCTGATATAAGATGCACTGCTATAGGAACAATGATTTTTTTTTGTAAAAAATGATTAAAATTCACATACACACAGAAGGGCAGGAACAAGGCCAGACCTTTACTTTGTCATTTCAGCCCCCTGTGCTCCACAATTAAGCTTTAATAGCCATGTGATATTTTTAGCAGTTTTGAATGGACTGCTGTTGCTATTTTTACAAGTGCCACCATTAGCCTTCTAAAAGTGTTGGTATGTAAAATGCATTTTTACTTCTACTACTTAGGGGTGCCTCTTTAAATTACTTGAGGAATACAAATCAATTAACACTAGAGACCCACTTCTACTGGTGTTTTAGGATTTCTTTCATTACATTTGATCACTTATGGATATAAAGCTAAATATAAACAAAGGAACATAATAGCTACCAATGTTGAACTTCTGGGAGGAGAGGGGCAACACAAGTGATCATTAAATCTGGGAAAAATTTGTTCTTTGCCTGAAGAACATATATCTTGAGATATCTGCAAGGAAGCCATAATTCCAACAAAAATAGATTAGTTAATATATTAATATGAACCAAAACTTTACCAGCTCAGAAGCAAAGGCAATAGATTATCAAAGATGCTACTTTTTCTTTTTTGGTTGGTTGTTTTATTAATACTCTTTTTAGAATGTTTGCCATGACTTTTTCCTTGTACTGGAAAACTGAACAGCCCTTTCTGCCCTACCATCTATTCAATTGTTTCAGTCTCCCAGCACGCATTCCCCACTCCCCTGCCCCACTTTGCTGTACCTCTTTTTCCTCCTGCTTTGTTTCCAGCATTTGATGCTACATATCATATAGAACTAATCCCCTCCTACTAAGACTTGTAACTCTGTCCATTCCATTGGATTATTACTTGTCTTTTCCTTATTACTTTTCTTCTATATCTACTTAAGATCACTGGACCTTCTGATGAGGCAGGGCTTTATGCTGTTGTCACAGTGACAAGCAAAGGTCCTTCGTTAATCTCCAAGGACTGACAAAAGTGAAAATAACTCAGCCCATAAGCCAATAGTAGAACACAACCCACTATTTCTCATGGGAAGGTTGTCAGTTTAGTAAAGAACGCGACTGAATCTGAGATTGCAAACTAGAAAATTGAAATCACCGTTTAGATTGTACCTAACACTCTAGTCTCAGCAGCAGCGAAGTATATCATGTTCCAATATTTAGAATATTCCAAGACTTAGTTTACTAAAACCAAAAGGTGAAGTTAAATGTACACATTTCAAGAGAATTCAACAAATTCAAAATATATTGTGCTGAAGAGTATGTCTTACTAGGTTATAACTGGTCATACTGGTTTTTCTTATTAGCACTTTAGAAGCATCCAACAAATTCAAGGACCACCACAATCTTAAAATAATCACCAGTCACTTCTCTGAACAGTCTTTTGCAAGCCACAGCGTACTATTAGGTCAAAATACTTCTTATTCACTGAGAATCTGCCTCTATGTTGTATTTCCTTCTACTTACTTTGGTTATTAGAAACAAAAATTTCTATCTACTGTCTATAAAATCATTCATCATAGCACAGGGTTATGCCCTTAATTTGTTGCTCCATCTAACTATTCAAGGATGTTATTCACAGCCTACAATAATTATTTTCTCCTTTTCATGCATACTGACAGTGTTTGTAGCTTTTCACGACCTATTGTGAATTCAAAATTACACCAGGAAACCCTGCTTGTAGTTCTACTGATAGCACTTGAAGACATGGAAGCTTTTTGCTGTGAAAATGCATGCAGTAAGTTACTGGATTCCACACATTAAATAAAGCAGAGCTTTGTCTTACTTGATGTGTAGTGAGTCTTAAAACTGAGCACTGCTGGAGAAACATACCTTCCTTTTCAATTGACTCAAAACAACAAGTCAAGTGCTCATCTTTGTGTAGTTTACATACACACTTTTCAAAAGAACAATCAATAACATAACCCGAAAAGTGAGACACTGCCCAGAATTTTCAGTTGATCATACCAGTAGTGACTAGTAGAAACAAGACTTGTTAGTCAGGGAGTCACAAGCCAGTGATAGTTTCACATCTAGTGCACAGAGATACCTAAGAACATACATACTTTTAAGAAAAATGTTTAAACACTTCATGCTTGAGCAGCATGAGAATAATGTTTACTGTTCTGAAATACAGCTTGTGCTCTGATACATCAAAAAGGTCTTTCAGCTCAGTCTTCACTTCTAAAGAAGACCTAATATTAGGACAAAGTGATACAGAAGCAGTAGACTACTGCTGAGTTTTCTGAGATCATTTTCTTCAGGTAAAGGACGCCAGGAACCCTCCAGAGGAAAGATGGGGTTTCCAACTTGAATGATACATCTTACAGATTTACTTTGGTAAAAAAAACAAAATTTAAATAATTAAAAAAATAAAATACCGTTAGTCAAACTATTAGCAAAGAAAAACAAACCTTCAGGGTTTGTTTTGTTTAAAAACTGTTCTGTTATCAAGTTTTGCTACTTCACAGACAGCAAATGCCTGCAGTGTTATGTAAGGGAAACTGTTCTGCAAAAAGGCACCAGGTTGTCATCAATGCAATTGGCAGTGAAGTTTGACAGACTGAATTCCTTCCTTGAAGTTATATTAATCACGCATACTATATCACGCAATTGGGTTTTTCAGGACTTGAAGTGTGTTCACAGCATTACATACGCTTTGCTGACTTTCTAACACTTAGCTTGTTGGCAAGAACATTCAATGAAGTCTTGAATTACTAGCAAATGTTCCTGAAAAGAAAATTTGTAATTTGCACCTGCACCAGAATCCTGATAGCAGGAGTTATGCTCATCCCAGGAAGGAACATAAGCCTACCAGCCTGCTGCCAGAACCTCCAGTCAAAAAAGCTATTGTTAACTAGTGACAAGAGTAACAAACTATCACCCAGAAAGGCAGAAGCAAATACTGTTGAACACGTAACAATTGTTAATATGTTTTCACCAACAGTTTACAAATTAAAAAGCAAGCTAGCCAAAAGTCACCTAACACAATTTAGAATTTGGTCATAGCTGACTAAATGATGGAAACAAGTTTAAGACTCTGTTAATTAATATTCAATATATGCCACAGTTGTCATCTTCCAAGTGTTCTTACTGCTAAGAAAGCAACTGTTAAGTATGCTAAATCTGAATAAAAAGCTTATGTTATAGGTGTGCAATAATTACAGAAATAGAACTTCTAAACAATTATTCCCATACTGACATAATCACAGTATATTATGAAAATCTCTCTCCAACAGAACAGCAGCAACTATAAACATTTTTTGCTTATCAAGAGGACACAGGCTGAAGAACATTTCTTGTTAAATGGAAGCATTAATCCATTATTATAGTTTTATTATAGTTCTTGTTTAAACCTAGCTTGAATATGTTAACATGAGCTCTGGATCCTTTTTTCCAAAGGGTTTTTGTATATAAAACTCCCTAGTATCGGGTCCTTGGACACCTCCATCTCCCAGAGCAACTTTCCAAGCAAGATTCACTGCAGCTGAAAGCTGGACTTGAAAGGTTATAGAAAAAAGATACTCTTCCTCCAATCCCAAATGAAGCATCACAGCTGTACAAGTAAAGTTACTTCTGCTGGACTACATCAGATCCTGGAACAATCAGTGCATGCAACAGAACTGACAGACTGTTCTTCACACTATACTCATGGACATCTCTCTCTGAAAAGGAAAAGTATAAACTCATTTACTTCTGCACAGCTATAAAAGAATTGAGTCAGCTGTACCTGCTAAAGGAAACAATGGGTTTCCTCCCAGGTTTTCCAGGGTTTATTAGCTCTAGGAATTTTTTTTTGCACATTGCAGATGGATGATATTGTAATTAGTTATGACAGGCAGAGCAGAAAGGTCAGACAGACCACTCAGGGGAAAGTAGACTTCTGGAGAAAGAAGATAAAGATTAAAAAACAGGGGGAAGTAACAGCCCACCCAGTGAGATGATCTAAAGCACCCAACTGATCTTGGAATGTGAATCCATTTTATTTCCCACTAAAATTGATGGAAATAACATCTCTATTCCTTAACTTCTACAACAATAAAACTGGCTTTTACAAAGATATGCTCAAAGAGCTTTCATTGCTTTTAAAAAAAGCCCATTTTAGATTTTCCCCTCTTTAAAGTTCAACCCGGAAAACTGAAAGAGGTAGTCCAAATAGACACAGCATGAGAAAATTTCTTTCACTGAAACACATACATGTTCACAGAAGCTGATAAGATGGCGGTATGGCCAAACACTGTGCTATTGCTTTTCTTTGTGCAATTTCTCTGTTTTCTGTATTTGAAAGTAGATGCATTTTTATGTGAAAAACCCCCCACATCATCTATTTTTATATTCCTGCAATAAGAACTACAAGAACAATGCAAGGTGCAAAATGTAAAAAGATGAATGCAATTAAAATGTAAGATGAAAGAATTAGTCATTTAAAATTACAATAATTAACATTTAAATTCACGATGTTTTGTAATAAACTTTCTACTACAGAGTTTTACATAGGAACCACTTAATCCAATCAATACATTTTTATGGCATTAACATGAATTTTAGAAGTCAGTAGATAATCACAATATACAGGTATAAAGTATGCATACTATATGACTACTACAGCCTGCTGAACACAAAAGGCTAAGCAAGATATAAAGGAAACTCGCTCATTTTCATTTGAATTCATCTCTCCCCTGGCCAAAGGCATTTCTGTCTGCAACAGGACTGGACAGAGGAGTTCTAATCTGGTTCCATGGCAGTTCCTAAAAATAAAGGATTTCTAGAGGAGGAACAGGAAGCCAGATGTTCCACCTGATGCAAAGGTGTTTTAGTTGTTAGCATAAGATGTACTGTTTCTACTTCAGTGACCAAGCATTTTCAAACTGGAACAATACTAACAAGTTGGGGAAGATTTGTTAGAACATCTAAAATCAAGAGGCTTGGTAATACTATCCTGGGAGATTACAAAGGAGGCAACCCAATAGTTTCTCATATTTTTGGAGGAGCACCATAAATATTCAATCCTTGAACCAGAGCCACTACATCAGAATTACTTATCTTGTGAATCTAACTTCTCTATTGATTTGTGCTCAGAAACCAAGTATTTTAACTTAGTTCCAAGTGGCTTTATTTTCACAGAAACATTTATGACACCGCTCTTACCATACCAAGTTATTTTACATGGTAACTCAAAGTAACTATCTTGCATACATAATCTGTACTTGCAACATATATACAGAGTAGATGTATGACAGACTTACAAATTCCTAGGCCTGACAGAGTTCTGTATTAAATGCATTGATTCCACTTTTACCTTTCTAAGTAAAGCAGTAGAAGCTGCCAAAAGATAACAAAAACTATTGAAACAACTTGCATAATTGTATTGTAGATTAGATTTAGTAGGTTAAAATAACCTTACAATCACCTCTGCATTCATAAACACACTCAAAGAAAATGTAACACATCTTTTGCTTTCAAATAACAAGGTATGTCTGACTTTGAGCACAAGAATATGAAAGATTTCAAGGGTAAACTTACCTTCTCACTTCATGGGCATTGGATCATCCTCTTAAACTTCTATAATTATACTTGTTGAACTTGTGGATTTCAGTTTCTTTCAGTCTATGCATTTCTAATCATCCACTCCAGTGCCCAAAAGTCACCCTTCTCAGTGCTACCACTAAATAACTACAGGGAGCTTAAGTAACATTTAGGACTAAATAAAGCAGAAAGGGAAAAAAGTAGTGTCAACATGAAATACACATACAAGATAAAGCAATATCATTAGCTACACATAATCATAATTTTAGTTGCCTGTAGAAAGTGTTACCAACGTATTAAGCAACCATCTCCTTTAAGTGAATTTTGTATTGCATGACTCCTTTAATCTCCATTGGGTAATTAACTGATCAGTTGCACTGCAGCACCCAAAAATACCTATAAGTATTGCAAAGCTCATCAGAGCCTGCAGTGGGCAAATATGTGTACAAACAAAGTAAAACAACGTGAGAGGGAAGAGTCAGAATTGCTGAGACTAAAATTAGTTTTACTATGTGGCTATCGTGTCCAAAATAATATATATTTAATTAAGTTTCACTGAGTAGATACATCTTTTATTGTGAAGTCTGCCTACAGTCTCAGCTGTAAAGTACAGAATTTTTGTAGGTCTATTCAAAACAAATTAATATTAAATTCAAAATTAGTTCAAGTCCTAAGGCCCTAAATTCCTTCTTAAGTGCAAATTATGAAGCACCTACCAAGGGTTTGAAGGAGAAAACAAATAAAACCACACAAACACTTCTGGCTCCCTAGAAGTGAAGATATGAAGAAAAAATAAGTTTTACTTAATACTGAACATCTTCCCCCCCATTCCTTTACAATGTGCTTTTTATGCACTAGAGCACAGAACACTTCTGGAAGTCCAAGCTTCCATTCCATTTTCTGGAAATTTCCCAGTTTACCCCAGAAAAGTCTCCTTAGTCTCTCCTGTTGGAGCTGTTGTACATTGCATAAATAAAAAAGTCTCTGAATTAAGGAGGAAATACCAGACCACCTTCTTCGCAAGGGTCTTCAAAGGCAGGCTGAGGTGGTGTTCCTATTTGTGTACTTTTTTGTTACAGTTTAAAGATTACCAGTCCAGTCTACCCAATTAGTGTCAAAAATTAACTGAAGTCTGCCACCTTTCAAAGCAGTCACCCAGCTTAAAGCCTTGAGGTGAGTTATCTTCAGCTCTTCTCTGAAGAACTGTAGTACTTGATACAAAATACGTAACTATTCATTGTGCAGAGAAACTAGAAAATTTGTTTAGGATTGCTTGTTAAAATGCTTGTCCGGTCCCTTTCAATTCAAGTTTGAAAAACAAATGTCCAGTTTATTTCTTCTAATAACTAAACAATTAATGCTCAAGTATATTAAAATGTAAAATAACAGCTAGAGCAAGGGCAAAATACCCCAGGCAGACAGCAGTGCAAAGGTATTGTACGTTCCACTGACAGCAGGGCACTGAGGCTTTCAGCCATTAGGGCAAAGCAACAGAAATCTAATTAAGGTTTCTGAAACACATTTAATGAAAATCTGTTTGGCCAAAACTGTCTTTTTGGTGGTCTAATTAGTATTGCTTTATATGCCTAGTTGTTATAGATGGCTCTGAACTGATTGTAAGGACCTTACAGAGCCATGCCTTGAATGGCATCTCATTCTGGAAAAAGCAGAGGTGAAGTGCCTCAGAGTATCAGCTCTAAAACATACATAAGTAATATTAATCATTAAATATTAATTCTTCTGCTCTCAAATTCCTATTCTAAGATGGCTTCGCTCTCATGACTTTAGGTAAGCCAATTCACTTTTTTTAAGGACCAGGACAAATGCAGTTTTACTTTGAAAGTAATGGCCAGGTCTCCAGAAATGTAGGTTTTTGTTTTCTTCACAACCCTAATTCTACTAGGAATAGCTCAGTATTTCTTTATGGATCCTTGTAAGGGGAAAAAAGTAATAAAAACCTCTAAATACTGATTCATTTGTAGAAATAGCCTCATATGGCTCTCACAGGATCACAAGGAGACAGAACAGCTTAACTAAAAAAATCTCTACCAACACAGCTGAACCATTTGCTGCCCACTCTCTATCACAAATGTCTGCAGATTTATTCAGGCTGGGTCAAACTGACACCAGACCTGGCTATCTATACTATTATTTCCAGCCTTTTCTTCCCCCATCCTTGCCTCCCAGTCTTATCTTCCATGTATTTATATTCTTATATTCTTCTGTTGATATGGTAGCATGAAAATACCACCATTGCCATAAATTAATATCTGAAGATACTAGAAGCAGTGTGTGCTACTTAACTGTGACCTCTCCACTACTATTCTTAAGATACAAACTTCCTAGTGATCTTTTTCTTTTGCTGAAGCACATACCTTGTAGTTGCAAATAATCTGAACCTATAGATTCATGCATTTGTACAATTTCTGCTTTTAATAGGAACAGTAAACTCTTCATCAGTACTGAAACAACTCCATATCAGATTACACCCCACAAAAAGAACTATTCTACTTCACACAGAAGTCAAGTGAGAGAGGTTATTGCTGACCCACACTAGCTTTCCACCCTACCACTAAAAAAAATAGTCTAACACCAACATGACTATTCTATTTAAAAGCAAACTTCAAAATTACCTGTGATACAGGTGAGTAAGCAAATTGAGACTTTTAAGAGCAGAATTTACCATTATAACTGTGACCAGCAAATTCACAAGCACCAAGTTTTGCCCCTGACAACCGAGAAGTTTAGAAGTGTACTTTGTAATTTAGACTCTCTTGCTCATGTCCTGGTTTCAGCAGGGATAGAATTAATTTTCTTCCTAACAACTGGTTAGTGCTGTGGTTTGGATTTAGTATGAGAATAGTGTTGATAGCACACTGATGGTTTTAGTTGTTGCCAAGCAGTCAAGGACTTTCCAGCTTCTCACACTGCCCCACCAACAAGAAGGCTGGGGGTACCCAAGAAGCTGGGTGGGGACACAGCCAGGACAGCTGACCTCAACTGGCAAAGGGATATTCCATACCATATGACATCATGCCCAGTATTTAACTAGGGGTTGGCAGGGCAGTGGGGCAGCTCAAACTAGCTGATCAGCTTCAAGTGGTGAGAAATTGTGCTGTGCATCACTTGTTTTGTATATTTTTATCTTTATTATTAGTAGTAATATCATCTTTCTTTTCCATCCTATTAAACTGTCTCAACCCATGAATTACTTTTTTCCTTTTTGATTCTTTCCCCATCCCACTATGAGGGGGAGTGAGCCCACAGCTGTATGGTTGTTTTAGCTGTTGACCAGGTTAAACTACAGCAGCTCAACAGGCAGCTTGCTTTCTCATTTGTTTGCTTTCAGATTTGCCAACTCATATGGGCTTATTTATTAATAAGCTGCACCCAGCATCAACACCCAGCATATCTCTTCTGCTTTGTTTTTAATTACCTTTCCCAGTACATTAACTAATAAAGATACAAGGCATCACTAAGTACATAAGGATCTAGAAATAAATAGTACTATTCTAGCAACCTGGAAGTTTAACAAAAGCCTGAAAAATAGTGGTTAAGATGAAACTAATGAGATCATCAGCAGGGTAGATCCTGTACCACCATTGAACATCTTCCTAAGGCTGAAGTCTCAGTGAATGCACATAGACAAATTGCAGTGCCAGAAACACACTCATGTTGTGTGTTGCTTTTTTTTTTTAAAGAGAAGACAGGTTTTCTTGCTATTATCTCTAAAATGCTCTGACACCCAGAGTTAATTATTTCACACAGGTACAAATTTGTTGGCCACTGGAAAGGAAAAAAGCAGATAATAGTATTTGCTTGACTTGAGTTACGTAAGTGGTTTTCTGATTGGGTAGGTACACAAATCAGAATCCCACCCATGGCTCAGATTGCCTTACTGCATTGATCATATACAGCAACTTATGTTACCAAAGAGAACCTGAAGTCTAGTATTAAGAGAATTACCAAAACTTTTATAAAATATTTCAGAAGATGAAATCTCTAGGAAACAGTTTAATTTTTCATGTTTGAAACATTTAACTGTAGCAAGTTTACCTTAAGTTTTCACCAAAAAAATTACAATGTAATATAGGTAAATGAGTAAGAATTTTTCAGAAGTAACATGATCTTTTTTCCTGATGTTTCTTTTCTCAGCTAGGTAAGATACTACTCCAGCATTTACAAAAATAAGAAAAACCTGTGGATATGACAAAAATGACAATGAAATAATAATGAGGCATCTAAACTGACTAAACCTAAATCCTGTTTTCAAAGGTGTTTTATACTTAAAGCAGTCTGAGCACTGCTGAAAGCCATTAAGATTATGGTTCCTCATGTTATGTCTATTCTAAGAACATCTCATCAATATAACAACAACATCCTCTACTGCCCAAACTGTCATGTACTGGTACAGGATGGTCAGTACACTTCCTACTCGACATGAAACACCTCACTGAAACTGCACTGCTGACACCATAACTGCATTTATCAGAGCATCAGAAGTCATGTTTTTTGATGACAAGAGTTCTGTAGTAAGTCTACTGAGAAAAACAAGAACCCTAACTATATATAGCATAGACCTGACCTAAAACATACTCTTCATGCTGCAGAAGCCGCCAGTTTATCAATGCTGGTAAGGTAATGACAATCAGAAACACTGAGGCTGTAGTGAGAGAGGATGGGCTCATGAAGACACCACACTGCCTGAAGCTTACTTTAACTTCTCATTTAGAGATGTTCATACAAGTTTTTCATGTGGAAATAAATAGGGCTGCACCCATTCCCAAAGCATGGACCATACATGAATAAAACCCAATAAAAATATTTTTCCATGAGACTTACGAGAAACTCTCAGTCTGAGTCAGACTTGGATTACAGATCTAGACATATACAAAGATGTAACACTTGGGAACTAGCTATAACCCTGTATTTTTACATTAAAAATAGGCATTTTACTTAGTCATACAACTTCAGCTTTAAAGTTATCTTTTGTTTAATATTGTCTGAGTCCCTGTCCTACTGTCAGGTAATGTTTCTATCACATACTTCTATTACTTGGGGAAAACCAGGATTCCAATGGGGTGGGGGAACAGTAAGTAGATACAGACTCCCTAATGGCTTAGCTTGTCATTTTTTTCCTTGCCTCAGACACATAGTTACAACTGTGCGGCATTATCAAAAAATTAAATCAAAAATTAAAACTTCAGGGAGCCTGAATGTCTGGTTCTAGTGACACAACACCTAGTCAATATGTATCTTTTCAATTTGCTAGCAGAGCTTGCATTTCACCTCAGCATTTAATAGTTTCCGAGTTGAATTACATCTGAAGTATAAAAGGCCAAAGCTGTGAGGCTGCTTTGTAAAGCAGACTTTGGATCTCTACACCCCTTGATCCACACAGATCAATTAGACCATCAATAAATCAAATGAATAATGTATATTAATATTTCTTTCTTCATTAAAATACTTCTTAGTTTGGAGGGGAAAGAATTTCAGATGGCATTAAAAAAGCTTATGGTACTACAAAAAGGTCAACACAGATGCAGATATAAAAAGGATACTGTGATTAGATTCACTGCAGACAATCAAGTAACAGAAACATTAAAAGCTACACATGCATTTCAGTTATGCATTACTGCTTTTGTAAAGTACTAAAAGCCAAAGCAGACACCCAGCTCGTGGTTCCTCCCCTTCCCAGAGGGACTGCAGTTCTAGCAGCCGGTGGGAACGACTGCCTTGCCAGCTTCACACATCCAACACGAGGTAACAGGGCAGGGAACACACGGCTTCCTCGTAACTTCACACATGTGCACACACACAGAGTGGAAACTCTCAATACATATGTAAAGTAAACATAAATTGAAAAGATTAAGTAATATAAAGCTAAAATTGCTAAGTAAAGCTAATGTAAGTGGTAGTAAGAGGTTCTAATCAAACTTTTCCAGAAAGAGACTGATTTTCCAAGCCTCCTGTTGGTGCTCAGCTAGGTACATGGCAAAACTACTCAACAGTAGAGTCTTTTATACCAAAGCCAAGGGAAGATTTTTAAAGAAAACCAAAACACTAATAGGCCACCTTCCTCTAACCTTTTAATTTTGATTTTCAATTAATTCATGCTTTCTGTGATACATGTCATTAGACAATATGCTATTTTGACAAAAATCTACTGATTTATTACATTCCACAGTTTCCTCACTAGTAACAGGCCTTGTGTGCCCTGTTAGCTGCTGCCAGGAACTCAACTATCCCAGAACAATGGATTTAATGGAACACACACACACAGGTATTACTGTTTCTGAAGACTGCCGAACTGGTCAAGAGTTAATACTCAAACTATGGTCGTACAGACTATGGAGAACTACCTTTCTGTGTAGGCTTGGACAAGTCAGCTTTTGTTGTCCTTCGGTTTACATGACATGCAGCAAAATGATACAATTCTGACTGACACCAATATCTAGGGATGGAAACATGACAGAAGAGCAAGGTCTTCCTATCCTTTTAGCTTAGCTCTTTCCCAGCTATAATGATAACTGTTATGGAAGTAGGAAGATGAGACAGGCGTTGAAGAGTGCTCCACTCAGCCTGATTTATAGATGACAAATGACTCAAATCACACTGAATGATCCCAAACAAAAAAGTCTCCCAAAAAAACCAAACCCAAAACAAAAATAAAACAAACCCAAACATCAAAATACAGGGTATAGAAGCTCTAAGGCTGTGCTTAAGTATCAGATGAAAAATCCCATATATTCTAATTCAGCTCATGCAATAAGAGGGAGAATTTCCCACTTATGAGAAATTACACATATCACTCAGCATTTATAGAGTAAAAGACTTCAGTGGACTTGACAATTCTTTTGTTTGTTTTAAACAGGGAATGGGCTCTGACCTTCTGCAGCAAGCAGGCACTTTCTGACAGGATTTGCTGATACGCTTTCTCATTTCGGATTGTCAGGATTTTAAGTCTATAGTAAACATGCTACTTCTCAAAAATCACTGGAAAAAGTTGTCTCAAAAGTATGTTTTCTTCAAAGCTTTTCCACTGGCATCCACACACACCTGTTTAAGTAAGAGTTACTCATAAATGTGGAAGTACTGGCTATTAATTATTTCTTTTGAAAACTACCATACTTAAAGCTATGAAGAGATTCAAGACAAATATGAGGGCTATGTAGTCAGGGACAAATGATTAAATCTTTGAGCTTTCAGCACAGCATCAATAAGGAAAAATAAGACTAGAGGAGGAGAATAAGTATTAGGAAGATTATTTTTCCTTTATATTACTATAAGAAAAAAATCTTAACAGTTATTATCAGAATATAGTAGTTTTTATTCATGGAAGATATTCTGCCTAAACTAAAGCTAAATGCATTTAAACTTTCTTACTTCTTTTCCAGATTAGAGCAGTTAGGAGGAATTCAACCTTTGAAAGTAACTTCAATGGTTTTAAATAATAAAAATTTTTTTTGGACTTCAGATATCAGGGACTATTTAGCCTTTACAGGTCATTTTTTTCAACCATTAATTTGCTGTTTGTAGAATATAAACAATGTTTCTTTATTTCACCATTACTTTTTACATATGGTCTATGAGTATTCAGAGCAAGATTTTTTCAGTTTCCTCTAAACTCTAACCTACACAAATGTGTCCACAACAGGATATAATAAAAATTATATCACTGTGCACTCACATAGTTCACACATTCAAATCAGCATTTATGCAACACTGAAAACAAAGTTAATTACATGACACTTCTATGGAATTTTTACCATAGGACCTTACTCAGTGTCTATTTGATCCTGCAGAAAGACTCCACATAGGGCAAAAGCAAAGATGAAACCCAGACAATCTTTTCATAATGCTGTATCACTTATGTTCCCTGAATTAACCACTTAGTTGGGAAATAATACAATTACTGTAAGAGAACACAGTGTTTTCTGTAACTGTATATTGTGCAAGCACTTTACACATTTCAAGCACAGACTTTAGCTCTGCTACCGTATCTTTGTGGAAAAATACCATGAAGTAATGCATTCTTTGCTTCTTACTCTTCATCACTTCAAAGAATGCAGCACAAATTCTGATGCCATCTGAGAAAAGACAAGAAACCTTTCACCTCATTTCCTCAAATTAGATCATGTCTGCTCTTGGTAAAAACCCTCACAATGACATAGACTACCTGGGTCACTTAACAGGTATTGAAAAACCCAGGCTGGTTAAGTTACCAGTAAGAATACAGGACTAACTCCGATGATGTTAGTCTTTACTGTTTAAAGACAACCCAAAGAAACCAATTATAGAAGGCACTTCAGGTTTACTTTGCAAACTAAGTCACCTGGCATTCACTGAACTGCCACATTAGAGTATTTTGCACGTATTACAAATCATAGTGCATCTGGGGACTTTGGGGGTCTTTTTTCCTTGCTTTGAAAGTGCAGAAGTTAAGCCTACCTAGGTAGTATGGAACTTTACTTGGTTTGCAACAAAGCACTATCTTGAAAAATATGCTGAAGAAAATTGTATATTTACTGCTTTGAAGCCATAGGTATTTATTCAGTGTAGTTATTGGTTAAACAGCACCATGGTTTCTAAGTGTAAGCATCAGACATGTAGAACAGAGTGATCTAGCCCTGAGTGTAGATCTGGCCCCGTATTTGGAAAATGCCTTCCCTATTCAAATTCCTTAACCATTTTTTCCCCTCTCCTAGTATTAACGGTGTCATAAACCAGTCACCTACGCATTACTGTAGTGAGGTGCTCTTTTTTTATTTAAAACTGCCTGCTTTCTCTACAAAAGATTGTTCTTTACTGGTAATACTCAGCAATCCCTTAAGCTCAACATAATTTTTACATGAATATTTGTTATAATTCAGCAATTAATTTATATTAAAATAAATATTGAATCTGCATCTTTATCTTGGGTGAACTTCATCAGGACTTTTCTGGTAACTACTACTTGGAAGTTCAATTTCAACTGAACGATCCTTAACATTCAAATGTATCTACAAGCAGCTTCTTAGCTGGCATTACATTAAAGGATTGGGAGACAGTATATGGTATTACAGGAAGCTAGATGTCAACAGGCCTAAAGAAGAGCTTTAAAATACTACTTATATTCAAGTCTCAAATAAAACTTTAGTTAACATGTAATTGTATAGCATGCATTCATTTTTTGAATAGAACTATTTTGTTATAATGTAAAAAGAGGTTCTTCAGAGGCTTCCAGTGCAAGAGTCCTACCACTTTGGGGTTTCTAGAAAATACAGAAGAAAAATCGTATTTGTATACAATACCAGATACTAAAAGACAGAACTAATTGCTGCACATTTGTTGTAACTTAGAGAATACATTTCTGGAAAGGTTGGACTGACTTTAATAGAAAAAAGTCACAGGGAAAGGAGATTAGAAACCTGACCCAAAGCAGTAAAATTAGAATCCATCTTAAAATAAAAAACTGAATAAAAGCTACACCCTAAAATACATTGATTTTTAAGCATATTCAACAAAAATAAAAAGAAACTTTGAGGGCTTTCTGTCACAGGAAAGTTTTCACATCAGTCTATCCATATAAGCTGTTCAATCGTCATTCAGCATCAAGGCTGGAAAATTAGCTGAAAATTCACATCTGGCTGGTCAAGGCCTTTAAGACTTGTGGCACCCAGGGTTCTGACAGTGGGCAAAGGACTTAGTAGAGCATTTGTTTTCTTAAATATGGGACCATAACTCTTCTGCTGGAGAGCCCACACACAAAAAAACACAAAAGGAAAGTCTTGGCTCAGCATCAGAAGTCACATTAATTGGAAGACCTCAGTTCCTCAGAATCCTGATCAACTACACAAAGATTTAAGCATGCAGAATCACAGCGTTCTTGCTGGGGCTTCAGTTACTATTTGAAGGAAGACTGCTTCGCACTGAAGAAAGAAACAAAGTTTTCTCTCAGATATAACTTGTGTTTTTACTAGTCAGTGACCAGCCAAAATAAATACCTCTCAGGTCTCAAGCTGGGAAAAAAAATCATAAAAGAATTGCTCAATCCTGGATACGGCTGGATGCCCCTACTTTTGTACAAAGATGCTGCAGACCCAATGTCAGGGATTTGAGGAATGTCCTGGGCAGACCCTTGTCTTTGCATAGCATTCCTGGTGCTTCTTTCAAGTACTGACATATTTTGTACCTGCAGAGAGTAAAGTAGGGATGGAGGGGTTCCTTTGAGTCATCATTGACTGTCTCCAGAGTCCCAGCAAAGTTGCCTGCAATGTGTCTGGATCCATGTCTGCATAAAGACATTACCCTTTTCAAAAGGAAAGTCAATGTCAATTACAGCCAAGCATACAATTTTTTTTTCATAACAAATTAGCAAACATTGCTCATCTGGATTACAGAAGAATCAGACTAAGAACAAAATACACCAATATTTTTCAGCAGTGAATAGACCAATTAATCTTTTAACCCATGCAAAAAGTCTTCTTGCTCTTCATCTTAAATCTGTATTTCTTTGTGACTTGGAACCATGTAACAACAAAATGTAGTTTTGTAAAGTATATTTGATGCAGGGGAGGATGAACAAAGACAGATATCATATACCTAATTGGAATTTCAGCTAGGAGTGGTGTGGCAATAGCCAGCCCAAAGTTTGGAAAGAGGCTTGTGAGGATATCAAGGCTAGGATCAATGAAATTCCTTAATGTAGTATTAAGACCAGAGAGTTAGGTACCTTCTGAGACCTTGCTCAGAATAGTTCCAACTTATCAAAAGACCCAAAATGCTACTTGCATGCTACTGTACCTGAAATAATGCTGGATTTTTTTTTTTCATTCTTACAATTCAGACCTTAAAAGTAGGTTCACAGGTGAAATTTCTCATGTACAACCAAACAGCTAATTATCCTGTTCTATACAAAGGTTTTGACTGATTCAAAGAATACTCTACTTTGGATAAAGTCCTTTTTAAATGCAATATAAATAAATGCTGACTATACTAGACAAGGTGGTCTTTTCAGTTTTCCTTTGTATATTGAGACAATATGTAAACTGTATGAAACTGGTTTGGCTGTATTTCATTTCAGAAATTAGAATATGAGTTAGTCACACTTGCTTAAAAAGTAAGTACACAAAATGGCAAAAAATTAACTCATTAAAGATTTTATTTTCTCTTCTTCTGCTGTCAATAACAGGTGAGTTACTTCTGAGTGCTTTTGCACCATACTGCAATCCTTCAAAGGCATGAGACAAATGCTGCAATTTAATATTACTTCATTCCCTTTGTGTAACAGACAGTAGACTGGACAGGGAAGGGGATGGGAGGGAAGGAAAAAAGCTAAGAAAAGCTCAGTAGACAACCCCTGGAATTAGTTTTAGCAGCTCTTAATCAGGCCCAGATGACTCATGAATGTGGCAACCTGCCACTTCTTCCTTTCATTCACTGGTCCTACACTGAATGAACTTCAGTCTTAATCTGTCCCTGTGATTGCCTAAATCAAGAGTATTATGAGAATCCATTTGACCAGTTAGAAGCATATTCTGTTTATTTCAAGTATATATACAGAGGATAAGTTTCAATTGTGTTGATGTGAGATACCTTAGATAAAAATATATGACAACACCACCACTACATACTAACAGGCCATTAACACCATTCAAGAGTCCCATTTTCAGACTTGGCAAATGCAGCAGAAGCTGCCTGGAATCAGCTCAGTATCATTAGTTTCCAGGTGAAGTTTCTAAACTTACCCCTTGCTACTTCGTATCATGCCAAACTTAAGACCATGCCACTGGAGACAGTTATTTATTTTGTTCTTCTCTAATGGTAAGAGTATTTGATCATTATATTTGGCCATACCTTACTCAGCAAGAACTGTCACTGTAATCAACATGACAACTTTCACGGTAAGGTAGTACACAGAGGCTAACACAATGAGACTAACAGTACCAGATTCTGGTTGCAAGGGCTGAAAAAGGAGTCTCTGGAAATTCAATACTGAGGTATAGCCTTTTTGTTTACTGCCTCCTCCTTAACAGCATGCTTGCCCCTCATTAGTCTCTAGGAGTTATGAGCACCCACACTGAGATTAGAATATGTCCCAAAGTCCACAAATTCTCCAAGTAATGAATCGTAATGTGAAAGGGAACAACAAAAGAAAAAGGTAAAAGCTAGCAGTGATTGGACAAAAGTTTGCCATAACAACCCCTACTTAGTGAATTCTCTGCCAAGCAATTTATATCCACAAGAGGTACATTGCATTCCCTTAGCCTCCAGTGTCTTTTAAAGTTAAAACTTCTTTCTTGCTGCAGTTTACGGCACATTTTTACTATGTGTACTTAGGAAGCAAGCAAGGCTGACTAAACAGATTTCCTCCATGACCTTTACTACTGTCGGCTGAAAACAATTTAGTCCATTTTAAGTCATTTGAGAGCACTGTAAACATTATCCAAGGGGCTTAGGAATGATCGCCTAAACCATGACCTTTCAAGCTGACAGATGACAAAAAATACTCCACTTTAAACCATTTTAAAAGATATGATAAAGGTCTCTTATTCTGCTGAAACAGAAAGGAATTTTCCTTTTACCACTACAGAATAAAGATGCTATTTGTTCCATTTAAGAAATGAAATTTTTTTTTTTTTTGAGGGCCATGGAAAAATGAGAAAAATAACCTAACATACTCAGGTCCTTTCTCTCTTGATTAAAACCTCCATCCATCCAATTAATATAAACCAAGAACTGAAACAAAGGGGGCAAGCAAGCAACTGAAGAAGTTAAGCCATGCATAAACAAAAAACCTTACACGAAATACTTTGTCTGGAAATGAAAAGAGAAAGAAAAAAACTTTATCGATGCCAATTTTATTAAAACTTTGCATGCATACCTGGTTTTCAACTCATTCATACTCAAGAGAAGCTAGATTTAGCTTTCTCTCTTGTCATTTTCAGTTACACTGGAAGTCAACGCAGTGATCAGTAAATCCAGAGCTGCAATCGAAAAGCTACTACGTTGTGCTATATTTTAAAAACAGAAGTCAGAAAAGTGTGTGGTACTGGCTCTGTCTTAGTCCACTAATAGTACCCTTGACCTAAAAGGATTGTCACCGTCTCCCACTAATGAAATACATTCCCAGCACGCTTTTTGGACAATGACTACATTTTAAACTACCATGGAAATATGAGTACACAAGATCTCAAGTGTAGTGTAGCACTTTTCGGGCTTGGCTAAACATATTCTGTTCTAGAATTTGACCACACAGATGCTCTGAAAGTAGTTTATCTTGTCATGAAAAGATAGAAGGCAAGGTATATGATATACCTCAAATCTTGACTAGAGTGCACTACTGATACCTGGATCTTGCCCTGATCTCTCAGTAGGATCACTGGTCTTGGCCACAGACACTAAAGTACCCAGGACTCTTCTTCCTCGCTCAGACCTTTCCTATACTCAGTGACTTCCCTAGAACTGACCTTCCTAGCTCCTACACTGATGAAGCACAGCACAACCACATACTCTGTCTCAGATTTGGCCAACTGGTAATGCAAGTTGTTTTCAAAAATATGCAAATGACTCAATGAATCCCATTTACAGTATCAGCCAGAGTTTAAATCATAATTTAAAAAGAATGCAATACTATCAAATGAAGGCATCTTATTACTTCTGTGAACTAGCACAGTGATACATACTTTGCAGAATTTTTCAAAATATTATTAAATACTTGAACTTACTATTAAACATGACTCATACATTAGAATCCTTTGGGCTCAGGACAGGAAATGAAGAGCCTAAGACAGATTTAATACCTAAGTAGAACAGAGAACAAACTTGCAATGACTAGACACAAACTTTTCTCAAGTAAGATCTTGAGGGCAAAGCAAACCAATAGCTGGCAGAATCAGAATAAACAAAAAGAAATTATTTCTTCAGAGGCAATTTTAAGCTACAGTATAAGGAGGCCAGTGAGGGAATCTTTAGATCTAGACATAGCAGCATGTGCAGTATCACAAACATAACGGATCATTCACAGGGAGAATATTCCATACATCTGTGTAGAGAAACAAGGGAGAATAAAACCAAGAAATCCCTCCAGAAAAGTCAAACACTGCTCTTCAACACAATCATGACACTTTGAAATGCACATTAATCGCATGGAATATACAATGTGTGCAACTCATACAGCTTCTGTCTGCTGCTTTCCCACAGGAACCAAGTCATGCTACTGATGACTGGAGTTAGTGTTTGTCTTGAGCACAGTCTTAACTAAAAGTTTGTACAAAAATGAGTGTCAATGAACAGTAACATCAAAACAAAAGTCTAAAGTTATAGCATCAAGCACTTCAGTCCTTCAAGTATGTTGGAAGTCAGTCTGCAAAACTAAGCATTTTGTTTGTTGACTTTAAGCAGGAATTTAATAGTGCTTTTTTTTTACATGTTACTGATTGACAAAGTCTAACTGGTGGCCTTTCACACCCAGGTAAGGGATGCTGCTCTCTAGATAAGCTCTTAAAATTGACCAAATTATGTCATAGGAAAAGACTACATTTTGGTATTTTCACTACTTCAGAGCACAGGAACACACTGCTCAAGAACCCAACTCTATGCAGAAGACGGTCTGACTTAGAAGAATCACAAAGTATTGAAACATACTATATAGAATTCCATTTTATTTTTATACATTCAACAGACTTGAAACACAGGGGTATGATGTTCTTAACACCTCAAAGAAACCTCCAAAGGTCAAATTCAGTGTCTAGTTGAGCTAGTAGAAGTTCCAACAGGAATATCAGTAGAAACAGAAACAGCACTTCTAAAGCATAAACTATATCCAACATACAAAAAAGGAGATTACAAGCGACACACTTTTCTGCTTGAGGACATGAAGAATAAGACAGCTAGAATGCAGGAGTCAGAAGCCACAGAAGTTTCACTTAGAAACAATGAAAAATGTCTCTGCTTCAGAAAAAAAGGGAGAGATGATGCTGCATGTTGAATCATCTTCTCATTGAATCAAGTACAGCAATGACAAATAGACACCAGGGATAAGTGTCCAAACACAGCATTCAAGCACTTGCAGGACAAACTGTCCCTCAAGGGATATCTGAAGGATTTTTTGCTCTTCCTTACATTTTAACAACACTAACATGCTTGTGTCATTGGACTGACTGCTCTTCTGTCATGCCCAGATAATGCAGTAATTTCCTCATAGCATCACTCTATAGGCATTACACTAATCTTCCACAAAATAGAGAGAGCAGAACCACTAGAGCTGGATCAGTTTCAACAGTTTCCTGCTCAGTATTAATTCCCCTATTCTGAAGGGCCAAATGTTTCCCCTTCTCTGAAATTCAAAAATGGAACACTCATCTTGGGCACCTTCAGTACCATAAAAAAGCCTCTTGAAGAGGAGGAAGAGAGTCTCCTGAAAATAAATCCAACTATTGCCTTTTGAATTTGACTCATGCCACTGCTAGGCTAAGACACTACAAAGTAGGTAAGCAAATGGCTGAATTGTTCCTGGGAATTATTCCCAAACCCTCACCCTTTGTGGTGTCATCTTAGTTGCACCACCTCAGTGTTTTCTGTGCATTTCTTGCATACTGACAGATGTGTCATTGCAGCAGCCTCCTTAAAACATGCTAAAACCTGACATTTGTTGTTGTAATACTGATTGCATGGAACTAACCCTTCAAAAATAATATGCATCCTTTTCTGCCACTGATCACAGACTTGTGCTGTGAAAAAGCACAATACCTAAGAGAATACAATAGCTAAAGCATAGTCCACCTGTTTTTCACAATAGTTATAAAGTCTTACAGGTTATCATAACTAAAACCATAACAGGATAGGTAATGTATGTATTTCCTGGGTACATATATATGCCCATATAAATTCATGGCTTTTGACATAATTACTCCTCTCCTAATAGTCAGTAAGTTTCAGATTTAGATCTTTACACATCTTAGTACTGCTGTCCAAAAGGGTCTTGTTTTTGACAGGTACGATACAGAAAATAAATCTTACAGTCTGACTGCATTACTTGGATTTTATTTTCAAGTAAAATTGCTAGATGCCTTCTGCAGTAGATTCCTCTGAGGCACATGACTGCTTGTTGCCTCGCAAGTCAACTAACACAGAAAATTTATAACTACAGTGAAGACTACAGTTTTAGTAGAGTACACTGAAGGATAAGCTTACTGTAAACATCCACTGATGAGGACACTTTACAGATCCCAAGTTTGCCTTAAGGGTTTATGCAATTTTTGTTAACTGTGTTTACTTTTTAAATAAGTTGTCTGCTAGTTTTCAGACACACAGTAAACACAGGAATCTAACAAAACATCTAATAAACCAGAACAGGAGAACTACCTCTTTTGATGACTACCAAACCACATGGAACAGTCTGGCACACTGCTGTTACCCGGGGCTGGTGTGCTTAGGAACAGACAAGGCTATCCAGAACCCCAGCCACCATGCTTGTTACCTTATGATGTCACATCCAAAGCACTGGAGTGCAGAACTGTTTATTTTGATTTTCTCATGTTCTAGACTTTAGAGGTCAGATTTTCTGTAGTTTTATTTAACTTGAGGCTTGAGATAAAAGATCACAGAAGTCAACAGCTTTCAGACTAAGGTGTTCCTTTTCCTACTCCTCCCTACCCCCAAATGCAAGATGCCTTTCCTATGATCTGATCAAAACACCACGAGATTCTCTGGAAAAAATGAAAAGAAATAATACTATATTGTCCATTCAATAAAAATGGCAATTACTACTTTTTTTTAGTTCTATCATTCTAACATTGTATGGAGTTTTCTTGTTTTCCAAGATTCTTAATTATGTAAGGAAATAAAACTCAACTTTAATGTCTTCATTGCTTTTGCACCATTCCCTAATCATAGAAATATTATCCAAGTCAACTTTCAGGTTTAGACCATTTCAATTATCAGTACTGGAGAGGCACAAATTCAACAAGAAATCAGTAACCCTTTGGCACTTTTGATACAATAAATTACAAAAAGGAATCTCAAGATATCAAACATAGGCACTGATAAATCCCTTTCTAGTGAAGTCGTTTCACAGATTCTTTTCTTCTTCTGTAGGCTATATTCAGTTTTACATAAGTAGTAGCTTGTACTTCCATTCTGGAAGCAAAGTTGAATAATTCAGCACAAAAACAATCCCAGGCATCCATTCCACTAAAATAAAAAAGTTTCCAGTTATGCACTACAGGGTTTATTTATGTATTCTGAGACTATTTAGCAAATACCATAACTATAAAAATCAGTGTCCTTCTCTGTTTTATTCGTAAGAAAAAACCCACACATGCCAAACAAAACTTACCTCAGCTACTTATGTTACCAAAGCTTTCCAAAATTACTATGCAAGCTCTGGTCAACTCAGCCAAAGATAAGGTAACATGGAAATAGCTGAACAGCTATGCTTACACAGAACTAACATCAGACAACACAGCTCAAGACAGGCTAATGCATGACTGCCTCCTTTCTTTCACCTGAAAAATTTATAGTGTGTACTATTATGTAAGCTATAGTAGCAGAACCACAGAAATCTGACTGTTCCTCTTACTCCTTCCAAAATATGCCCTGGTTTACATAGCCCAGTTTTTCAGCTCTGAAAAAGTTTACACTGCACAAACGCACTGATATTTCAAGACAGTAACCTCCACTGCAGGTTTGGGAGTAGGAGAATATACCCACGGCTGCTGGATGTCTAGACCTATTGTGTTCTGTTTCTGGCATCATCACAGTTAATAGTTGTAGAGTACTCCAACTTTTCAAACTGAGGTCCATTAAATAGGCACACTAGTAGCGTATCACACTTCACTAATGGGGTCTCAAACCTCAAATTAAGATATACTCATAAAGATAACTAATTTATTGAGCAGAAGGATGGTACGATCCCCTCAAAGAGATCCAGGTCTGCTTCTGTCAGCAGTTAAGTGAATTAAAGCAAGTTACTCTATTTACAACAAGAGAATATACAATCCATTTGAAATGAAGCAAACGACTGTTTAGATTTAAAGCACTTTATAATCTTTGACTGGAAGTACGTATGTAATAAAAGGGTAAGTATTAGTAATCAGAATATTTTGTATACAGCATCAAATTCACTCAGTGTACAGAAGCATTCCTTTCCATTTTACAGATCAAGAAACAAGGCAAACTGGTAAGCCAATTTACTAAAGCAGTAAAAGCAGCACAGGAACTGGACAGAGCAAGATCTCATATTCCCATCCTAATATGGGAACAGCTAACCACCAGACTCCACTTCCAAGTTCCATGTGTTCCATTTAAGGCTATTACAGGAATAAGACACAAATTCACATGCCTCTAACCCAGCAGAAAGCTACGTAAATTTTCAGCAGCAAGTTAACACCATCATAGAAACAAACCTCTTTTAGCTCTCACAGTATGGCATTAAGGCAAATTCTAAAGAACATTTCAGTTGCTGCTGTCCTTTTACTTACTGCACTAATTTGTTTCTAGACCAGACTAGCACAGTTATCTTTACCAGATACCAAGCAGAAACAGATACAAAGGTACTAACCAAAATACCAGTCTTCAGTATACTAATCATCTTAGTAAGACATTGTTGAGTTAGAAAATTCAGATACTCACAAAAGCCAAAACTTTAGCTTTCTTTAACATTTCACTGCTCTGATGGAAATATTATACAGCCATCATTGAAAAGAAAGGCTAGCACCTTTTGCTAATTAGTTCAATCTGCAGTTGCCATAGTATCCTATGCCGATACCCTGGGACACAAAAACTGGAGGATGAAGATTCTATGCTTCAGGGAAGGTGGGAGAGAGAAGCTCAAGAAAAAAGATATTTACGCTAACCAAAATATCAGACTGAGTTCTACCAGGTGTTGAAGGTGTGAAGCTCTTATCACTGACATCACTAAACCACCCAGGCAACAGTTATCAAGCCAAACTGCACAACAGAGCATTAAGACAAATGAGTTAGGCACATACAATGTTCACAGGGAGTCTCTCCAGCATTTTAGGAAGGCACTAGTTTCAAGCAACTTTGTCAGGTACTGATTTTAAGCAGGGTGCCACTATTGTTAATAAGTTAATAAAACTAACTACAGCTTGCTAATTTGATATCATTTGTGATATTCTTAATAGTTCTTTAGTTATGTTTTTCAGTTCCTGACTAATTCAATTTGCCATTCTCTACTTTGTATACAGACTTTTGGATAAAACCATGCATATAATGTTAATTTTCCTTCTTCACAAGTGCATACTGCTTTCTTTCAAATGAAAGAAATTAATTCAAAAACCACGTAAACGCTAAGTATGTTTACACCATCTCTTTATATTACAAGAATAGATGACTATAACAGTTTTATCTAGAGTGGGAAAAAGTTTGTATTATTTGCCCCTGGTTCATATCAGTCTACTATTAAGTGGATGACAGCCCAGAGAGACATCCTACTATCATTAAAAAAGTGTTACAAAAACAAATGATTTATTGAATTACATGGCATAACCATTTAATCTAGTAGGAATTAGTCTGCCAAAGTTTGACCTTCTAGTTTTTCATGTGTAATGCATAACAGTTTGTTTAGCACTCGAGCCACAATTTTCTGCATCCAACTCGCAAAGAATCAGAATTGTACTGTGGACCTAACCACTGACAAGATGCTTTTGAAGTCAAAGGGTAAAAGTTTCACAAGGTCTTCAGTCCAGAATTGAAAACATCATCTAGTCGGATTTCCAATGAGCTAAGTATGTAAACCAATTTAAAGAAGTTACAGCAAGAGACATCCAATCTGCATTCCCAGAAATATTTTTTATGATGTATCCTAAGCAAGCAGTCAGTATTGAAGAAATATATTATTTTCAGCGTGATTTAGTGAACTAGCTGAAAACCCTAGGTAGACAACTCCACTCAAATCAGACAAACATACAACAAAATGACATGCACAATATAGACTTTGACATCTGACAGGCAGATAACAAGGCACAAGATTTGTTAATGAGAAATTTGACTCTAAGAAAATACAGGTCAGCAGGATCACTGATAAAGATACCACCAGTGTTCACCCATTCAAATTTGGTCCAGGTGTTTGATTTGTCCGATGCTCTTTTCACAGAGAACATGGATTTATTTTGAACCATATTGGAAATTCTGAAACAGAACTCACAAAAACTAAATACATCTGATTCAAAGCCTTAAAAACATGTCAAGTCCCAAATTAAACTTTGGTAGGGCCTTAGGCAATCCAATAGAAAGGATCTCTACAACAAGGGCCCCAAAACTGTACCAGCTTCATGTTTATGTAAAGTAACCTAATGTTTTCTTGCTATCTTTGTTTCCTGGAGCAAACTTTCTAATATAAATTAAGTTAAATTAAACAGATTGCAGGCTACATAATACAACAGAAAGTATTTAGCAGCTATGTGTCTTGTCATCACACAGAAATAACACCAAAAAATCTGATGAGGACTATCACCAATTTAAAAAAGCTTCATGACTATCTGTTTATAATCACTCTGCTTTCATTTAAAAAAAACTTTAGTGTTACCACTAGAACAGGCTGGAAACATACATTAAGATACTATTTTCTGCGTAATTGCAAAATAAGTTTGAAAGGAAAACAGTCAAAAAATATTGCAGGATTCACTAGAAATTCTGCCATACAGATTTACTTGGTACTGAGGTACTACAGTTACACATTATAAAAACCCCTAACAGAGAGCTAAAAAAAATTCCTATTTAAATCATCTTGTTCCTTTTAATGTTACTTAGTTTGATACTGTAACACTCTTTGTAGTAGCACCCTGTTGTGTGTGCTGTCTAAAATATTCTACTGTAGCCTAATCAGCTAAACACTCTTTGTTTAAGTCCTAATCTTTTCCAACTTTTTCCTAACTGCTGAACACCTGCAGAGAGCTCCCATAGTTATCTTTGTGATACAGAAACATAAAAGATGAAACATGGTGCGTGTTATAGAAGCTATGCATACATGACAAAAACCTCAAAGGATTGCCAGACTGCCCATTTACCATACAATTCTTCCTGTAGCTCATCTTCTGTGAGTAAACTCACAATATAGCATTGAATTATTGTTTTATTAGATGTTGAGTGAATAAAATCTGTCCCCACTACTGAAATAGTGAACATCATTTGTTTAGCAGTTTAAATGAAGGCAAGAAATTAATGTAATTCTACATCTACCTGTCTCACTCATCACATACTTAATTTCCATTGTATCACATTTTTTTCAGATTTTAATTCCATTCCCTTTCTCACACTGGACATTGTTTCTTCCTATGCAGAGATCCAAGTACTTGAATACAAGTATTCTACCATAAAAGCAAAATGAAAGCATACACTTCTGTAGAAAAGCTTTATCATCTTGCACATCCTCCACATAAGAGTAGATTTTAACAAACTAACTTACTGTTACAAAACATTCAGTCCCTTCAGGGTTTTCAAAAGCATGTTCTTTCCTCATGTGATACTATTTTGTATCTCTTCAGAAACAGCACAAGAAACATCCCTTTTTCCCCTCTTTGGCACTACCAGACTGATACCTCTGCTTCCCCCACCCCAAGGATGAGCGTGGTGCCCTGATCCGCTCTCCGTGCTAGTGCAGGAGGCAACAACAGGAGAGCACTGGACACAAATACAAGAGCACCAACTCACAAAAGTGTTGTCAAACACTTAAGATACCAGTTCTGTGGGTCTTATTCTACAAAATTATTCCTGTTTCTTAGACAGCTTAAGACTGAATTCCATGTTAAGGAATCAAAACAACTAAAATAATTATAGTTCCTCCACAAAAAATGGATTCAGATTTTACAGTTTAATGCTTGTTTTTGCTGAATTTAAGAAGGAGTAGTCTCACTCATCACCCTGATTTCTTCAAAAGCAAATTCTGGATCCTAATACTGTCCAGAAGGGGTAGACAAGACATTCTGTCCCCATGATGTTTTCTACCAGGTCTTAGTAGTCTTACATGCAGAAACATATCCTTACAATGGATTTTTTTCCCCTTCTCCTTTCTCCCTTTTTTGTCCAGGCATTTCATGTCTCTAATCATATTAATTTATATGAACGACAGATATTTTCTCTTTATACTAAATTCACAGGTTTTGAGAAATCAAATGAAATCTGGGGAAGTTCCAGATTACAGATGGTAACTGTCAATTTTGCTTATGCTTGTAAGATCACCTTTAATGGAAACATTCCTTAATCACATCCCATTTCCTTTGCCCATTAAGTCTCTGCAATATTGCTGATCTGGATGTCACCTGGGGGAACTCCTCTGGCAGGAAAAGTTTCTCCTTCAAACAGAAAGTGGATTTCTTTTACACAAGCTCCTGTGCGTAAGCTATGCAATACGAGCTTTTGCTTGATGACAGAACCTTTACAATGTTTTTTGAAAAACTTTGCAAGAGATTGTAAACATATTACAAATAAATTGTCAGGGAAGACCAAGAAGACGGGCTGCTCTAAGAGCAGGGATAAGCCAGAAACTGAGGGAGATATCACAGCACAGGCAAGGGCAGCCTCACCAAGCAGGGGACAGAGTCCCCCAGGATCAAACAGGACCAGGCTGGAAGAGAGACAGCTTCCACAAGGTCCCAACAAGGCAAGGTCCAGGCTGTATCGAGGGAGGTAGAAGGCAGGGCCAGAGACAGGACTGGAGTGCAGGCTATGACTCAGTTCAGCCTTCCTCCGGGAGACAGATCCAGGGATGCGACTGGAGAGGAGCTATCCACAGCGCAGCCCAGCCAGTAAGCCAGGACAGCAGGAGACACAGCTAGGCACAGGGATATCTGATACAGCACAGGCACGTGCTGTATGACCAACAGGCAGACTGTGCAGGGTGAGAGAAGGCCCCAGGTAAGACTGGTCAGGGTATTTAGGGCTCCTTAATACAACCATGGCCCTGACACAAACCAGTCTATGCTCCAGCCTCTAGGGAACTATTTAATATGAAGTGTACATGGACCAGTGACTGTTGCCTATTTCACTGGCTCACACACCAACATCTGTTTCAGTTTAAGCTTTCATCAGATGCCATTACAAGGATTTTAACTTGGAGCTCTTTGGTAGGGCTCAAAAGGAGCATAAGGAAACACTTAGCTCAAGAACAGACACTTGATCAATCGGAAATTAAAATAAATTACAAAAACGTACAGGAAAACAAATTCCAAAGGATCTTTAACACACTCATCACGTGCCAAGGGAAAAAGGAAAGCATGATTCACTCTCCACTAACAATATCTGAAGCTAGTGTTTAGTCCAGAGAACCACTGAGGAAGCACAGTTAGTCTGAAATTTTAAACAGACATGCTATTTTAAAACAAAAGTATTAACTGCAGTTGACTAACCATTATATTTGTTGCACACATATCCAGCATTGGCTTTTCTACAGTATTTTCTGTTAATTATCTGCAACAAGGATAAGATGAAATAGCACAGGTATGTATCCCATTAAAATATTAATTAGATATGCAAATCAATGACTTTCTCCTCAGACAGAAAAGGTGTGTGAATCTAACATAGTTACTGTACTAAGACAAGAACAGGGCAGTTGTAAAAGAAAAGCTGTCAAGAGTATCTGGGCAGATATAACCACCACAGTATATATAAGGAAAGAGCACAACATTCATCAATGACCACAGCTGACCTTTGTGTCTTTCTCAGTAGAGAAGGTGGTGACTAACAGAGCCCCTAGTCACAGCACGAGCATCAATACAAGCAACAAGAAGAGCACTTAAATTCAGTGGTTCCCAACCAGACTCCTTTACTGCAGACACATGCTGTTCATTTAACATGGTAATCCCTGCCTTCACACCAACCAGCCTCTGAGCTTGCTGAAGCAGGTCTTCAGCTAGGAAGCTTCTCCAACTCCCTGACCAAAGCCCTTCCCAAGCCTCCCTTTGGTTTCCTCACCTTTACAGCATACTGTAAAGGGCATTAGACTACAACAGCCTTTCCTCACAAATCACTCAATTGCTTCAGTCATTAATAAAGGATATTAACAAAGACAGTTTATAGACTTAAAAGGAGAAGATACCTTATAAGAAAGATGCAAGAGAAGTAATATAGTTTATCTACACCTTTAGAAAGCTTTAGGGATAGCCCAATATAAAGAGCAAATCCACAAAGTTACCTTAAAATATTTGAGTCACTGGAGTAGATTAAGAAAAGCAGGTTTCCAATCAAAGGAGACTTGCAAGTGGGAATAGTTTTGAAGGCACACAGCATGTACAGGAGTGCCACAAGAATCAATATCAAGATGAATACTATTCTTTTCACTCTCTCAAGATTTACACACTGCCACATGGATTGTAGTGACAATATTCACTTAAGTACAAAGCAGGGACAGTCAGCATTAAGCAAGAAGGTTACATAATTCATATGCATAGAGGGTTCATGCTACTATGAAGGGGACAGTGATGGAAAACAAAAAGGAACATAACATTTTAATGAGTTATATCCTACAGAGATGTGCAGGAGAAAGGTCTGTTCTCAGAAACAATCATATTCTCCTTTCTACTTGGATATTTGGTACAATTATTACCAAAGGGAAAGAGCATTGTGAGATGTTTGTGAAGCTGCATTTGTGTAAGTGGTTTCTTTGTTTCAAATAAATAGATATGAAGTCAGAAGCACATAACACAAGAATAACAGAAAATCAATTTTGTAGGAGCATACCAGAAGTTCCCTCATGACAAGAAGTAAGAACAAATTTTCTTAATGAGAATGTGATCTATGCATCAAGCTGAGAAAACAGAACATATGGGCAATACCACAATTATACCTTGGGTTTAATAGGAGTTTGATGATCATAGTCATCCTGGACAGGATTTTCATTTATATTCACAGTTTCTGGAAGCCATGAATTCATGGCCATGCTACCCAGTATATTGAGGGGTCCATATAAAAGTCTTTTGAATAACTGTCTTAATTACATATTTAACATACAATTTATGTTACACACACAGTGTAAATAAATCTTCACCTTTTAGAATGAGAACTGTTACTTTGTTACCTGAGCTCTCCCACCAGTATATACACCTAATTTGCCACCATCAGACACTTTCACACTCACTACTTATAGCTCTTAATGTTAAATAATCTCACCTGTTCAGCACAAAGTAAGGCTAATTATCAGCTCATGTTACTCATCAGTAACATGAAAAACCTCAATTTTTAAGCCCTATTTACAAGTCAATAACCTTTTTAGATTCTCATCCTTCCAACTGGAATTTCAGTGTCCAAGATTTTCAGCTTTATCATAAAATTTCACTGAGCCACTAGTCTTCATTCATGCAACCCCACCATGCACACTTACCTTCAGGCACCTGTTTAACATTTACCAAATTCAATAGTATTGAAACATGCAGTAAAGACAGAAATACATAGCCATCAAAACAGAAGAAAGATTTTTCTATATATTTAGGAGTACAATAGCATTTTCAGTGACATAACTTCACAACTTAAAAACTAAAGGAATCATTTAGATGTTTCACACACAGCATAAAGCAAAAGAGACATTAATTTAGGCATTTTGATTCTGGGAAACATGTTAAAAACAGAAAACCCACATCCAATCATTACCTAAGCAACATTTCAGAAAAGAATAAAAATTCTAATTAAAAATTACTAACTCCCATTTGAACCAATCTAATCCCTTTATTTGTCAACCCCTCAAACACTGCTATCAGCCACAAATGACACCTAAGCTTGAGAAAGCTGTAATTACCGTAGTGATTTTGTAAGGGAGTTCCAAATTGCAAGTATTTCAGTTTTCAATTAAAACTCAAGGAAAACGGCAATAATTCCACAACATGCTAGCAATCACAAAAACACATCTTCACTTTCTTTTCTCTCTTGCAAAGTGTCACCTTTTTCAACTAGTGCACCATGAATGATGAATTAAACAGGGAAAGGCCCTTCCCCTCCCTAGATTCACTCCTGTTTGAACAAACATGCAATTTAATGTAGCAAGGAAGAGATCCCACTCAATAAGAGGTAAATGTATTGTCATCGCTTTGGACACTGGCTTACTCAAGTAGGTGAGTACTACTCTACAGTCTTCTGAAACGAAGACAAAAGCTGATTACCAGGACCTCATCCTCGAGGCTCCATTGTTGCACTAGCTGAGGAAGACAAGGGGAGGCACCACCAAAAATAAACAGGCTGCAAACACGCAGCAGTAACTCAACACAGTGACCCACAAAGGTTGCGATGGCACCTAGACACATGCATGTCTGTTACAAAGGAAGAACGCAGATTGTGATGGACAAGGACATCCTACATACAGATAGGTAGAACTGATAGCCCGCAAGGAGAGCAATAAAAGGAGCCGCTGTTGGTGAGGTGCTGACTGACAGACTTGGTTTAGATCGACAAAAAATTGCAGACTGAGTGAACCACACCTCAGGTGACCTGATGGACCAAGGGGCACAAGACCCACAGCAGCCCGGGCTGTGCCACCACCACTGGGGCAAAGCCAGCGGGACCGGTCCCCAGGACCCGCCCCGCACCTCACGCAGCCCCACACCCCTTACCTTTTCCTGGGGCGAGGAACCAGCGGCCACCAGAGGCCCAGCCGTTCTTCTGTTCATTGAGATTCCGCCGACAAACGACTCCCCTTCGCTTCGGCTCGCTCACGCCTGCCGGCGGCAGGGAGGGAGCAGCGCAGCGTAGCCCGGCCTCGGCACTTTGGCGGCCAGCGCACCCCGCTGGGCGCGCGCGTCCCTCTCCCTGCAGGTAGCCGAAGGTTCTGGAAGGGGGCCGGAGGCAGCGCAGCCCAGCTGCACCCCACAGCACCGCCACACAGGTGCCTCACAGCACCGCCACACAGGTGCCTCCCAAGCCGCGTCCCGGTAGGCGTTTTTAATAGCTTCCGCACAAGGGTGGGGCGGGATTTCTCGTAACTCAAAGCAGCACAGGTGAGGAGCAGCCTTAGATGAGTAAAATGCTTGGTCACACCTGTAGATATTAGCGTGTTGAGCCTCCTTGTTCTCCTGATGCCCCATGCCACTGCCGTATGCTCCCTTTTGTGCTGTTTTTAGTGATTATTCAGAAAATAATTCCTCCATAGGATGACAGAGAATGATTAAATGTGTGTATTTAGGATCAGTAAGTTTCCTGCCAATTAAATGTGACCATTGTAAGCTTTTTCTAGCGGTAGGCTTTATATCTTTTGGTTATTTATTAAGTAGAGATGAGCTAACTAACCCACACGGTAATGAAGTTGAGGGCTTGTGAACCGTGGTGCCTGCCAGGTTGTGAATACACAATGTACTTCATTGCAGGCACAGAAAAGTGAAAGCAATGAACGCGTTTGGGTTTGTGCTGTGCTGACCCTGACCTTGCCTCATAAACCTCATCTGCCTTCACTCAACTGGCCTCCTCTCCTGGGGCTTCACCAGCCTGTGGCTGACATGGTCGCTGTGGCCCGGCCTGCTCTGCTCACCCTGCCTGGCTGCTCTGGGGCTGCAGCCTGCGGTGAGGGCCCTCGGGCTCCCCATCGCCCTGGCTGCCTCCCTGTACGGCACAGCAGCCCTGCTGCTCCCCGCACCGACCCTGCCTTGGTACCTCAGTGACTGTAAAGCTGTAGGGCAAAGCCTGACCTTCCTCTGTTGGCCAGCTTAACAACGCGAGCTCAAGTTCAGCCATCTACCCACCATGATCCCAACAATCTCATGTTTTATTTATCCTGTAAGTGCTACCTTTATTTTTAGGCCTAGATATATGGGGTTTATTTATCTGGCTAGATTGTAATAGATGGCATTTGTTTGAATTCACCTCAGCGATCTGGATCAGTGACCTGGCCTCTTCATTATCTGTCTTTGTGTAATCCACAGTAATTATCTTAGATGATTTGATGTTTTCTTCTAGCTCATTGATAAAATGTCAAGCAGTGAAGGACAAAGAACCAATTACATTAGGATCCTATCAGAAAGACTTCAGCTGGATGACAATTTCCCTCTGACTTCTCAGTTATTAATCCTTTAAATGTATTTTTTTAATTTCTTAATACAGCACTGCCTAGAATATCAGGATTCCTTGTTAAAGTATTTTTCTCATAATTGAAAAATCTTAACTTCTACTAATGAACTACTAGAAAAATAATTTGCTTTTAAGAATTTACTAAGAGCATTCTGATTTTTAAGCCAATCCCATAATACTGGCAGGTGAAAAACTCAGTTATGTTTTTTTTCTTGATGCACTTAAGAAATTAAGGAATGGGTTCTTGATTATTTGGCTATACTTGTTCTTAGTACAAACTATTTTTCTACCTACTTTCTGAATTTAACCTAGTTGATTTAATGGTGTTTTCTTGACAATACTGCTCTACACCAACACTAAAATACTTTTATTTATATTTTTCTTTTATGAGGAGCTGTAAAAACTACTGTTTCTTTTTTCTTTTTCTGATCCATCCACACCATATAAACAATTTAGAACACATTTTTCTGTTTATTATGTTAAAAATGTATATAATTTTTAACAGAATGGAATAACTAGTTATGTAAAAAAAATAAAATTACTTTCTAGAGAAAGTGCATGAAAATCTAATCCCAATTTTCTTCAAGTGCGTAATTCAATATAACAAAAAAAAGTACTACGCAGGACACCATGACAGACTGACACAATCTTTCAGCGCCTTCCTCAGTGATAGTATGTGGAATCTTGTGTAATTGTTTGAACAACAAGAGCAGGAACTAAAATAGTACTGTTTAATCTCAGAAGTTTGTAATTTACATCCATACACTTATAGTCCTTTATTATATTGCAGTTCCTGCAATAAGATAGGCAACGTACAAGTGGGTAAACACACTGCAGCAGTGACAAGCCATCAAGTATGGGGAATAACACATACCTTCTTTTGTTTTCTTCTTTTGGAATGAATAACTTTTTAAATGTTTCATGGTTGGTTTTTTTGTGACTCAAAAATTAGAAAGAAAAAGAAAATAATTGAAATTAATAACAAAAAAAGCCCCATGAAATATTGCAACTTTCGGTTCTTAACTAACTGCTAATTTCATTCTACCTTGTATACAAATGTTGAGCATAGCATCTGCAAGCGCCCCACAGGCTGTTTTCTCAACCACTTCCCCACAGAAACCACTTTGTAGATTTTCATTGGCATGAGTAGGTTTTTCTTCAGGCCCTGAAAGCCTGAAGGATCAGACCTGTTATCTGCTCAAAAACACCATTTGGGTTTTCATTTACAGGGACAAACTGTGACATGAAAATACTAGGAGACAAAAACATACCTCTGTGCAGTCCCTTCAATTGTTCACTGCAGGCACAAAGGATGGAGCAAAGGTTGGGGAACTAGTCTCTTTTCCACATTCTCAGGCATAGAGCAAAGAGATGTGAAGATTTTGTTTCCTACCCAAACGTGTCAGTCAACAGAGAAGGGAATGAATACAAATTCAATATGCTTCTGGTCAAAGTTCAGCACAGAATCTTGTTCTCTTCTGCTGACTAATGCATGCTGAACTTAGGGTACTCAGCTGTGTGAAATAGAGAAAGAAGAAATTAAAAGTACAAAGCCTTATGGCTTTGTTCTTCTTTGTCGTGGTACCTCCAATAATTTTTAAATTAATTTCAGTGTCTTTCTCACAGCATCACATTTCAGTTTGTTTCTGCACTTACCTTGAAATTGTCAACCAAATTACTTGTAAAGAAACAGTGAATTTTGCTAGAGTATTCCCTTTGAAATCGATTGTAATTCACAGTCTGTTCTTCACTGAAGACTGTATATTAGTATTTACTTCATTTTTTGTAAACAAGGAGCAATGTTTTTAATAATCAACATGCTATTCTTTACATTTCAAAGTGCAAAAATACACACAGTAATAGCTACAAAGTAACAATAACCTTATTCGAAGACAGTGGCGGTGAGCCACCCTAGATTTATTTCTTACTGTTACAAGCAATACAAATTGCAGGTGTTTGTACTGACATTTGCTTAATATGAAAATATACTTCCAAGAAAATATACACTATGAGGCATCTTTAGCAGTCCTTTTCACCATTTTCTTTCAGATTGTAAACACATGGGTGCAGACAAAGGAAACATAGTTGAGGACATATTTGTAATAATTTAAAAATGGTTTTAAATGGTGATGTTCTTTCATATTTTCTAGAATAGGTTGTGGAGTAAAAAAAACTCGAACAGTGCTGTTCACAGCTGGCTTCTCTCTCTGTTTCTGTTTTCTTTATTCTTCCACTCCCTGCACACCTTTTACACAGCCCCACGGCAGTGCTTTTTCACACCAATATGATGCGCCAAAATTCTCTCTTTGTTTTATAGCACACAACCTGTCATTGTGCTGCACAGCCTACTGCAGCCTTCTCATTTCCCACATAGACTGAGATTCAGGTCTCAAATGATATCAAAACCTGAAGCATTCCTGTTCCAATTGCATACAAAGCACTGTATTTCAGACGTACTTTTATGCAAAAAGCCAAAGAGGAAGTTAGTAGTTTACCACAAGATTTTACTGTCATTTCAAAGTAATAACATTAAGTTCTTTACCCATCTTTACATTACATATCATGATTAATTTATTTAGTGCAGTGATGTATTTTTTTAAGTATTAGCCCATGCAGCCTTACAGTACATACAAGGCTATCTGTGTGATCAAAATTATAAGTACAATTCTTTGTAAAAATTGTACCTTGGCAGTATAACCCTAGATTTTTCTTCATTGAAAGATACTAGGATAATTTTTTTTTTTTTTTTTTCTGTTGGCTGTACTTACTTTGTCTTGCCGTCTATATCAGCGTTTTTCCTGAAATTCCACATCTGTCTTATATCCTAGTTCCTGCTCAGTTCCATTTACTCTCTATCTATCTTATTGGTCCCATTTGCCCTTACTCTATATTTTCATTCTCTCCATGCTGTTTACGTGCATTTGCTTAAGGTCTAGCACTACCTCCTCCTCTTAGCAAGACAGCTAGACCCCAAGTGTGTTTAAATCATTCTTGAGCATCACTCTTTCCTCTGGAATGAGGCATTATTATTTAGAAAAGTCCTTCTTTGCTGTCTTGTCATTTACTTTTTTTCATAATTACATTTAATAAATATCACATTATAAGGAATTGAGTAGAAATACAGCTTTTGATGCAATGACAACTCACCCACTGTTGGTTTTAGTTTGTACCTACAGAGATACACACCAGTCAAACTCTCCCTCACAAAAGCAACTGGTAAAAACAAACAGGTCTCCTTAGTGCTATTTATCTTTTAAGATCCTTCTCCATAATGGAGTAGTAGCAGATTTTTTTCACCGAGAGAGACAGTAGCATTTTTGTTGTAAAGAGACCTTTATTAGATTGGGGGGAGGAGAAAATTTGGCTGATACACATGATTTGGAGATCTCATTCCTCCTTTCACAAGAATGGAAGATGATAACTGATGAAGGGACCTTTGAGGGACTCTGGAACTATGTACACCTCTTATTTTATGTTAGTCTAATAAAAGTGTAGCTGTTTCTCCATTCAGCTGTCTAGTTCAGTTGGCAAGAACTACATTTTTCAATAAATCATTTTCAAGCCTCTTTTGATATCTATTCCCTTGTGTCAATGATAGGTTTGTGAAAAAGCAAAAGCAAAAAACTCTCATAGGATGTTTTTCAGTGGTAAGTACTAGAAACAATGGATCCCAAATGCTGTCATGTACTTATAAGCACTCATAACTGTATAGTGTGCTTATAGTAACAAAACTCCCAGTACTGTCTTGGCTAATTAACATGACATAGTATTTGAGGTGCTAGCTGGAGCATGAGGACCTGAGCTGTGTTCTCAGTTGTTGCTCTTGCTCTCTCATGTGTGACCCAAGCATGTCACTCTGGGCCTGTTTCCTATCCTGTTCCTCATCTGCTTTGCATGCAAGTTCTTCAGAGAACAAAATATGTCTTACGAATTGAGGCATCATTATTATTTGAGAACTGTGAGTACTGAGTGCATAAAACCAGATAATTCAGTGCTTTGTGTACAACATGCATTTCTTACTTAGCAAATAGTACAAAATAAAACTTGCAGTTTGCCAGCCACCAACTTTTAACGCACAGCCTCCTGACTTCTTCATTACTAAGTTTACAATCTGCCCAAAAGGTAGCAATTATAGTGGCATTTGTGACATTTGCCACTACTGCAAACATTGCACCATCATATATTATCAATGATCATAGAACTCAGGCACGATGGACATTTACCTGATGTTCTTCTGAATCTGATACAGTTTTTCCTACCAAGTTTGGAATGAGAAGATTATAGTGAGAGATTCTTAAATTTATCATAGGATTTGCTTGGTTTGCACATTTTTATCATGTGTGGTATCATACATGGAAGTATGACCCAAGTATAAGGATTATGCATAGAGCCCTTGATCAGGTTGCTTCAACCTTCTTTGTCTACCTGTGTGTAAAACAGCTATCATATTAGGCCTCATCCAAGAGTATTGCAAACCTTAGCATATCATAAACTTTAAATAAAAAATATCTGTAATTGTCATTATTGCTAATTACTTTACTTGGTCTTGCAATGCCCCGCATATAGTCCATTCATGGAACTTGTATTTAGTCTAAACATAATTGACCCAAACTCATGACTTAGTAAATTACATGATTTTCTAAATTAAAGTATACATGTACATATACATAAATACATATACATTTACATACATAAAAGTATTTCATATTTAGAATAACATAAATGTGCCATCTTCTCACCAGTCAACTAAGTAAAAAAACACTTTTCACACATAAGCTTTAATATGTTAGGCATTTTGCTGCCTCCCATGCTGACCAAGGAGTACTTTCACATGCATTACATGCCACATTCATTGCAAGCTAATGCATTATACAAAAATAATTTTTAAAAATTAAATATTTACATTCCTTTGAAGGTTTAATACCAGATATCCCTAATGGCTGCATTTTCTCATTTCTACACTTTGCAGTAATTGCTTTCCTCACCATGTAGTCTTTGGTGATTTTCCAATTAATTGCCAACCCATCTGACCACCTTTACTCAGTGTTTTATTTCTGGCTTATAAAGAAAATTTAGCAGATGTAAAAAACCATCATGGTAGTGTTTTTGAATGCTTATGAATCTGAAAATGCTATGGAGACATTAATTAAGTCACATAATGGTATTTATCACACATGACTATGATTGATGCAAGTACTTTGTAGACTGTATATGTGTAGGCAATTCAAAGCACGGTCTCATAGGGATTCCCCAGCCTGAGTTTCATTGGTAAAATCCACTTAGCAATTAGTGGGAAATTTAACTCGTAACATCAACAATATGACACAGTACCCAGAAAACTGTGGCAGAAAATAAACATCAGTCTGACAAATGTTAAATGGTACCAAAAGCTGCTTATCCCATTGAGTCTTCATACCCTTTGTATGTACAGATTTTACTGCATAGAGGGTTTCAAACTACTTTTCTCTCCAGGAAACAGGAATTAGGATGAGGAAGGATATCTTGTGCTGCAATGCCTTGCTAAGAAAATAATAACAAGAACCACTGAAAAGAAGAGAAAAAGTTACAAAACTTAACTGTACTGGCTCTGTTTGGTAGAATTTCATTTTGGCCCCTAATCACAGGAACAAGATTTGTTCTAAATTGTTTGCATTTGCTTCCAAATATCTGGAAATTTGCTTGTTAAGTGTTCAGGTGGAGGAAAAAGCCTTCTCAGGTGCAGAAAGAAGAAATGCTGTGCAGTCAGTGGAAAGAAACATTCAAACAATTATACACCCTACTGCTTCAAGTCATATTAAAACAATCTATAAGCTAATTCAATGCTAACACAATGTCTCATAAATGGTAAACGGGCCGGATGAACATCCTGGCTGAGCAGGCTGGATGAACAACCTTCTGAGTTAAGAAATACAGTATCATTGCATTGTTCAACAAGGTTTTAACTGCCAGTTATGCTTTTATACCTGGTATATATAATCAGTGTTTCCAGCACACATTTGTTTCCAGAACATGTGTCAGACAGTTCAGAAAAGACTACATTCTCCAGCATTTCTTATAATTTTCACAGTGGTCCTTTAATTTTTCCAGTAAAATGTACATTTGGACTACCTGTCCCTAGTTCTACATATAGTGCTTAGAAGAAACAGATCATGAAAAACAGAAAGCTAACTACTAGCAACTGAGATTCTGAAGTTTGATAATCTTTTCCTGTCTTACTTGACTCCCGTATTTTCTGGTATAAGCCAGGCAGTGGAAGATAATCAAATGGATTAAAATAGAGCTTTAAGAGAATTCTAGTACAAGCTGAGTCTTCACTCCCTTCTCCCCACCTCCACCAGCTCCAACCACAATTTGTAGCCGATCCTGTGGGTTTGGTGTCAAACATACAAAACTTGTGCACAAACACTGAATTTATACTAGAAATAGCTGGGTTATTTAAAAACTCCCCCTGGTCTTGTTTAAAATCACGTTCCTGGCTAGTTCTGGGTAACTCATTAATTTCTACTAAAAATACAAAACAGCACCAATATCATTACATAGGGGACAATTGTAAAAGACATTGAAAAAATATCACTGAGGTGATTTACCCAGAGTCCTCACTACAAACAGGTTGCAGCTCACAATAACTTGGAATCCACACTCTAGCCTCTTTCACTATCCCCAGCCAGCCAGTTTAGGCGTAAAGTTCAATCTGAACAAGTGGTAAACAAAGTACAACCTAAATAAATGATAGGGAAATATGGACTATGAGAGTCTAAGATACCTATCTATACAGTGAAGAACCATAGCAGAATCCTGATAAGATCTAAGACAGTCAGTTAACCAAATTTTACTTGAAAAACAGAGAACAATATGATTGAAAATGAGAACTGTACCCCCCTCTACTCCAGTTCTAAATGTTTAAATTCTTTATAATTTCACGCAGGGCCATGATAGTATAAAGAAGGCCACAGGGTAAGCTGCTGCTGGTAAGTATGACACTGATAAATAATTTTGGTTGAGCATTGTAAAACTTTGAATTGCTGGATTTTGATGGTAAAGAAAAAGACTTTAACTGGAAGATCACAGGGCACAAACGATCAGAATACTCATTAAAAAATAGGTGAGGAAGGAAAGGAAAAGCATGCAGAAATTGAAGTGGCTGGTTGGCTCAAATTGTCAAGCGAGACTTGCAGCCCCGGAACCAGCAGTGCAAGGTGTAGGAACTCAACTGAGATTGAGATTTAATGTGTTTTGTTTTTCCAAGGAGGATATTCTTGATTTTCTTTCTTTTCCTCCTCAATTCACAAACAGTTAGTTATGTGAATGTTTGAAGGCTTGTTTTTTGAGTAAGTACATCTATGTTTGGAGACAAAAGATTGAAAAAGTGAACTCTGAGATCTCATGTCAAAATAATCCAAGTTGTGTTGTCTTAATTTTGTAACACTTTGGGCCCTAAAGTGTGATTTTGATTGATTGGCAGTTGCTGTGGGATGTTATAGAATTAACCATCATATAAAAGGCTGCCTCAGAGTTTAGCAAAGGGCTAAGACAAAGCTCTATTAAAAATAGCAACTTGTAAATGAAATTACTGTAGTCTCTACTAATATTGTCTCCTGTTTTTCATTTTATGGACTTCCGATTGACTAATTTCTTCATTTCCAAGTGTCCGCTTACAGTTTGAATCTCCCTTTTGCAGTGTAACCATGTGTGCTACTATGTGGACAAATTGTTAGGGATCATAACAGGTAGAAAGTTGTTATTTATAACTGGCAGCTTTTTAAACTGATCTTGGAATGTGAATTTTGGTATGCTTTGTTGTCTCTGATACTAGCACAGCCAAGATGTCTCACGAAGCATAGTTAAAAATGTGACTATAGTTACGATTTCCACATACCTCAAACTAAATATTCTGCTACTGCAACTCACCTAATTCTTCTGTAAACATAGTGTTTCTGTTAAAATTCTTCTGTTAAAATAGTGTCTTCTCATGACTGTCTTGATTCTGCAGGGTGAATAACGGTGAATAGGTATTACCAACTTTCTAACTTTTTTGTTGTTTATTTCCTTTTTCCTGTGAGGCAAAATTTGTGGTTCTAATCTTCAGAACATTTTCCACTTTAAGAATAAACACAAGAATCTCACTGCAATTCTCTTAAAGAACTGACGGGAAACTCTAAAATTTGAAGACAGTGGTTAATGCTGTCTTGCAGGCTTAGTAATGAGCACTTACAGGTCTTTTGATTGAAAATTCAGCTGGCTGCCTAGTCCCTGAGATATCTTTAAATTAATAAAACCTCCAAATACTTTTTTCATAATTTTTCATGATGTTTCTATTTGATGAAAAAGTAAAGCAAAGCAAACTGTGGAGATAAAGTTAAACATGAGAATCATGAATGCTGTAAACCCAGGGAAGATCAGTAAGGGATCTCCAGTCTGCAGATGAAATGACAGCATCATCTTTCATATCTTGGAATATCAGTAGGATCAGCTGTAAGATTCATTAGCTGGGATATTTGAAGAGAAGTACATGGAATAATGCTCCTGGTGGTACTTGCATTAAATTTATAGCCCTATCGTTGTAAAAATTAAGTGATATTCTAGATTTGAAAACTTACAGATCTAATAAATATTTTAAATATTTTTAAATATAAATAAATATGTAAAAAAAAAAGTTGGACAAATTTTTAAATATTAGAATAAACTTTCAGCTTTTTCATATTGCTGTCTGCAAGCCAAAGTAAGTTCATTTATGGCTCTTTTTTTTTTTTTTTTCCCCAAAAAATTATTTTAGGTCTGGAATATATCTGGAAAAGACAAGACAAGAAAAGACTGCCCAAAAAGACAAGGTGGTACATACCATCTGTCATGCATCCCCAAATGTTAATTACTTATGAGTAAGATTTAAGATCAAAATGGAAATGAAAAAGATCTTCAGAGAGTAACTGAAGAGCCATGGCTGTAATTCAGCACTCTACATGTCTTGATCCTCTTTTTCTAACACTTCGATTGAAGTATGATACTTCGACTTTTTACAGATTCTGTATCTCAGCATATACTACTCATCTGGTAAAAACTTCTGCAGCACTAAAGGGCAATATCCATTTGGAATGAATGTTACAGGAAGTTTTGTATTTATACAAAAGTCAGATTGTAATGAGATATCTTTAAATAGGCATTTTTTCCCTTTTGGTACTATGTAAAAAGAAACAATAGTTAATTTTTTCCTATTTCACTGATACTATTAAAACTACAGAATGATTGGGATAGAAGAAAGGAAGACAAAACTATTAATCTAATTTTGAACCTATAGATGTGAATTGTTGGATCCAAAGCAGCTCAGTAATTCTGGTTCCAAGTTACATCCCAAACTGAACAAAGTATATTCTTTTACCCTTAAGTTACAGAATAATTTTTGTAATAACTTCTGTTCACTCAAGATTTTGCCAAGAGGAACAAAGACTGCACAAAAATATCTAATCCTCAGAGGCTTCTATACTTTACAAGGAAAAATTCCTGCACTGAGAATAATCACTTGAAAATAACTTATTTGCTTAGCCCTCAGGTAGAAGAGTTTATGCACACACAGAAAATCCAGATAGCGCCTGAAACAGTCTTGCATATCTTGCATGCAACCTCTATTCACTGGTCTAAAACTGAGTAACAGAGCTTCAAAATAACTATATGCAAGCATCTCTGTGGAAGGAGTTGAAGCTAAGTGTATCTATAAAATATTTCCCAAAAAGCCTAATAACATTTTATAATATAAGAATGGAAATCCTAATGTTCAGATTTTCTTTGAAGAACTGTTTCTTTGTATCCTTTGCTCAAAAAAGGCAAACTGACTCTTCAAAGATCCTTGTTTTGCTTAGGAATGTTTTTGTTGTTACTGCCCCACAGTGGCTCATTGGAATATGTATGCAGGGCGGTTGTTTTTTTTTCTGCTTGAGCAGGCATTTGAAGAGGGGGAGGGTTGCCAGGGAATCTTTTCACTCAGTCTGCCTTGCTAATGATCTACAGTTATAGGCAAATACAGCTATAATCCAAGATCGCATTTTCTTTCACGTCCTTATTAAAGAGCTAATGTATTCCTCTTCTCAATGTATAGATTATATTTTCCACTTACAAATAGTTCTTTAGATTGGATGAAATAGAAAGATTTAGTAGATAATGGGAGACTGATTCGGAGAACAGGCATTTCATTGAGTCCTACTAGTGACAGTGAATCCTGCAGTATGCCATGAATGGTAAAAACCTCAATGAGTGTAAATACACATCTGTGTGTGTAAATACTCTTTTTCACACACTGTTCCTCTGTACGTAGTTTTCTTTAATATGACTTATTCTGAGAACAAAACCAAAACTACCTTACAATCTCAATAAATGTTGTTCTGTATTGTATATTTAAGCCATACATTTAACAATCGGGAACTCATTTTTAGGTTAGTGGTTTGATGATTTCGCTAATATGATTTGGCACAGCTGACACTTTGCACAATGAACCAGTTTCTCCTGTGTGCTGTCACTTTGGACTGCTCTGCAAGCATCATCCATCTCCCAAAGCAAAGAGGAGGCTCCAGTCACACACATACCAATGCAACTCTTTGCTGTGACTGTAGTCAGCAAAATGAAGAGTTAGCCTAGAATATTACAGTGCCAGTTTAACCTCCTGCCCTCCTAGTGAATGTGGTACCTTAATTCCACACAGAGACGCTGGCCTTTGTGCACAGCAGCATCAGGATCGTGGTGGTATAAGAACAAGTGTAAAATCACTTTTTTTCAGTTATTTTTCCTACCACTTCTTGCAGATTCGAGTTTAGATACACTTAGTTCTATAGTCAAATGCATTTTCAAATTGCTATCAGATTAAAATAGGAAAAACTACTCTGGAATTCATGACTGCTCTCAGTCACTGAAGCAGGGAGAATGTTACAAAATACTAAGTCACCCTTCACGCTGACCTTGATTTGCAGTATACAATTTAGTGAATCTCACATCACATCAGATGTTCATTGGGTTAAAAAGATCAGTGAGCTTACCTGCCAGTACATATGTAGCTTACCTCTTTGTTTTGAGTTCAGCTTGTCAGCACACTAGTGATCTGTGCTCCCTCTGTACATGGAAGCAGAAATGTTCCGTTCTCATAATACATAGGCTAGCACTGCACTGTAGTTCCCATTTCAGCTGAAGAATGTTTATGGGGCTGAGCATACTTGCGCTGTCATCCTAATTTTTCTACATTGTTATTGTACCAGCACAAAGTTCTTGCAATGTGTTGTTTAAAATGCTGGCTGCTCAGCAAATGATCTAGTGCACACAGCATTGTAATAATACAGAAATCTGCATGTTGAATTTCAATTATGCTTTAAAGCTTTCTAAAGAGAGTGCTTACACTTTCTTTTCAACATGCAATGAAATGTTAGTTGGTTTTTGGTTCTTTTTTTTTTTTTTTCTTTTTCTAGAAACATCAGCATGGGAAGGCACTAGAGAGCTTCCTTCTGTTTAAGTGATTGTTTACTTTAGCTCCTGTGCCCTATGGAAAGCCTGCCTAGTGAGTGACCACATTATAAAAGAAATTCACTTGGTTTTGAAATTAGTTAATGCATTACATCTCTCTCATGAAAGAGAGCAAATTAATGCTGTGAAATGCTTTTTACTTTCCAGTGTTTAAATAGCCAGTGCAGCAATGCATTTTGGGGTTGGTGCAGAGTAGAAGGGTGCCTTATTATGACATTTATTTGCAGAAATTTGTCACTGGTGCATGCAGTCAGCATATGATAGGGATTGACTGCTTAGGACATGAAACAAGAGTCATTATTTACTACTTCAGACTGAGGTTTGCAACTCACTAGCAATTATCTTTTTTATTCTGGGAAACATTTGGATGCACCACTTTCTGGCAGGCTAGATTTCATTGTCATTCTTGTAGTGCAAAAAGAACATCTTTAATAATTTTAATAAAACATAAAGGGGAAATAATGCAAGGCCAGATTCAGACATGATGGCAAGGAGGAGGGAACAGGAAAGGGTTTGTACTGTACCAGAGCATTCTTACTTCCACAAAACATCATCACTATAAATTTAACATAGGAACACAGTAACGGAGTTCTCACAGCCTAGAAAACTAAGGCAGTGCCACGGTCACCAAGTAAGTCGGTAGGTCTGTATGCCATAACGGCAGCAGTGTGCAGAACTACAGGAATAAAGCCTAGAAGCAATATAATCATGTTAGTGTGGCTGAATATAATCGTATTAGCCCAGTTTGAAAGGCAGAGCTAATCTGCCCAGCTGCAAATTGTTTTGATGAATCCACTGTGCTTCAGGGATCTCTGCACTCTACTGCACTGGTCTATGTAGATAAGTCTGTGATCTGCCAGATGAAGGTGAAGTAAGTTGGGTTAGGATAATGGCATCTTCCTTACTAGTAACAAAATTACAGGATGAGACAGGAAAGCATTTTTAAAGTTGGAGATTATTAAAGGATAAGCCAGAATAATTTGAGGTTTGAAAAAAAGTGTAAAATAAGAAATACAAGAAGCTCATTTCCCTTCTGTAAGAGCAAACCTAATACTATATGGTTCTTCAAGATAATGGACAAAGGAACAATGAGAACCAAAGTTCTCATTAACAATATTCAAAGAGAAGAAAGAAGTCGTAAACTCTGAATAACCACTTCTATAACCTCACTTACAGAGTGGTGAGGTTTAAACCCCTCTGACAGTTTACAAACAATATAGGCTCAAAATGAAGATAAAGCATATAAAAATCTTCTTGCAAGTAGTTTTAAGAAAACAGAAAAAAAATGCCATGGGCAATTGGTCTCCAAGATGACAAAGAAGCAAGGAAGAAGTGAAGGAAGTAAAATTTTAACTTCCTTCTTGTGCAACATAAATTAAAAATATGAGTACTATACTATGAAAAAGGTTGTAAGTACATTTCAGGGGCCCTGGTGACAGAACAAACCACTTTAGCTCTGTTTTTTCAATTTAGTACAATGTCACCAAAGTCCCTTGAGGTGAATGACTTTATAATCCACAGAAACCTTCCAACACTAATTCTTGGTTTACGCATGCATGCATTCTGCTTTTAGAAAGCAAGAAAACCAAGAGTAATTTTTTTTTTTATTTTTCATAACTGTTGAATCCAACAGTAGTCTTGAAACACTAACATATATTAAAGTCTGCATTTGTTATGCTTTTGTAATTAATCCATTGACATGGCTATGATGATAAGGGGAAAGGAACTGGACCTATTGACACAGGACAGGGCCTCTAAAATTCAACACTGAATTGTGAAAAAGCTCTTCTTACAGCCCATATGACAACTACAATGCAGGGATCATAACCACAATCTATAAAATTATGGTTATCCCATATTTTCAAGTAGAACTTGGCCTCCCCTAGAAACAGGGGTGTTAAATGAGACAGAAGGAACTTTTTTGGTAGCAGCTAGATTTTAAGTTGAGGTGACAATGGAAGAAGACTCACACAAAAAGGGACTGGTCTTCCCAGGAGCAGGTGGGCAAGAACAGAACCTGCTTTCCTGTGAACAACAGAGCTGCTTACAGCAAAAGGGCAAGAGGACATCATCTCTCCTTTCTCGTATATGCCTTCTCCTTTCTCAAACTGTGTATTTCCAGAGAGATTCCTGTGCTATAAATGCCAAAACAAGGGGAAAACTCATGGTGACAATAAGCCTCGAAGAGGGGCAGAAATGCCAGATACAGCATTATATTCTGTGTTTCTTCACTTAGCGTGCTATTTTTTTTTTATCCCATTCTGCAAGTATACCTTCCAGCAAAATACTGTGTAAGAAGCCTAGGCTTAACTTTACCCTTGACCTTTCTTTTTCTTTTATCAGAGATAAAATTAAGTTCAGTAGTACTTTTTGGTGTCCTGTGCTATTCTAACAACATAAAGCTGCTTGAAATTTGCTCACTGTTAAGCCAGGTGTAGATCTGTTTGTATCAGTTGAACAACATAAAGCAGCTAGAGCTGGTGAGTCTAATCTGAAGACTGTTTTCTTCTGAGGCACAACTCTGGTTTTGCACCTGTGTAATATGTACAAACATCTTCAAATTTATTCTGAGATTGCATTTTTATTTTAAAATAATTAAGGCTAAGAAAAATATCTGTAAGCACATGGTATTTGTATGACTAGCTCTTACATGTTTCACTGCTAAGAGGTTAAAATGGATGGGAGCACCTGAAGAAGACTAATTCTGGCTAATTTGTATATGTCACTGGTACATGTATATGTGTCAGTGGTTAGTGATTCATTTTTGAGGAAATGACTGGTAAATAGCAGTCAAAATTATTGCAGGAAGGAGTGGATAGACAGGAGGATAGCAATTTCTCATGTATTACAGGGTTATAAAAGCAAGTTAATGTTAGGGTTTTTTTGAGTGCTGGAACATAACAGTGTCACAAATGGGGTAATACTTGTTTTTGTCTTACTAGTAGGCAAATACTGAAAACATTTCAGAAATCTACTAAATAACTCCAGAGGAAACTTAACACTAGTCTGAAAAACACTCAGCTTTGCTTTCATTTCATATTAGTCATTGTGAGAACTGTCTTCCAAGATACTGAAGGTATTATCATGGTTGACTACGTTACACTTAAAACCCTCAGGGTAGCACTACACTTACCTGTGCATAACCTGCAATCAAATATGAAAAATAAATATTAAGGCACATTTTGGAATCCCTGAGGCCTTGTTTGAGTGGCTTATGCTGTCGACTTTAGTTTATATCATGTTTTAAATTTGGCAGACATATCAACAGCAACGGATACTTTATTTTCAGCTCAGATAAACCATTTTGTTTAACTATGGCTAGAATATGCCCTGAATTGCACAGCAGTACAGATTACAGGTTGAGCTTTTTTTCCTTCCTAGAGTAACATGAGACATTTTTAGTTCAGGTCTAACACAGATCACAGCCTCTGCTCTTCATTTACAACATGTTGCAAGCAAATAAATAGAAACAGAAGTGGAGAAAGACTATGGTACTTCACCTTTGCCATTTTATATGCTGACCCATGGCTTTGGTCAGGAGAAAGCTGTATTCTCTAAAGAGATCTACAGACTATTTCTCTGTTTTACATACTGAAACAGTGCAGAGCTCATTGGGAATTGTGAAACATGGTGATATGTAGTTAAAGTATAGTTGGACAATGCCATAATGTATGTGCTCGAGTGGTAATCATCAAACTGGCATTTTTTGGTGCCATGCCTGTGTGTTTGTGGATTAGGACACAACTGCCCACAGCATAGCTAGAAACCTGGATAGCTCTGACTTGGGTTAAAGGATAGCCCAGAAGAACTTGGAGGTTGTACTAAGATCACCTCCTGGTCTTACTCTGCTCTCACGTCCAGTACGTCTGACACATAACAGACACTCCTATTATCAGTGTAGGATAAGATTAGGCTTGATCTCATTTAAATTTTATCAGCAAAGCTGTTGATCAGCTGTTGTTATTCACACATCTATCCCGATTCTAGAGTTATCTGTTTAACTGCTGTTGTACTGATGCCAGGGTATGCCAGTAGAAACATTTTATACCTGTGTAATTGGATCTACACTAAAGCGATTGAAATAATGATAAAAGCAAAAGCTGGTCTTGTCTGTGCAGGGAATTTTATGAGCAGAAATATATTGCTATAAGCAGAGGTTCAGGCACACAAGTGACTACAACAGTAATGCATTAAAGCATAGTATCAGCTTATCCATGGCAACTACTACCTGTGTGGTCTAGACCATTGTAAATGCCGGACGGGAGTGTGTTACAGAGTTTAAGCTAATGCAGTTTACTCAGCCCTTGCCATGGGCAGAGGGCACTGACTTGGTCAGCTACTCAGGTCAGATGATGGATTATCTTGTTAAGCTTCAATAACTTGTGAGCAAGTCCGAGTTCCCTCTTTATGTAGTTACGGCAATTTAAGTCACTCTGTGGTAATGTTATGAAGAAAGAGCAGCTCTTTTCCAGTTTGCCTTATCCTGCCTTTACATTTATTCAAGGCATGCAAACAAAACTCTTAAAACCATGACAGTGATTTTTTTTTTTCTCAGCTGTCTTCTCTACAAAATTAATGTGAAGAATACAAATATCGAAATTTATTCTTGCCAAAAAATCCAAAATACGTGTTCATGATAGCAAAGGTTAAGTAACTTAAATATGGGTGCAATGAATAATTACAGTAATACAAATCTTACCTACCTGGAGTAGACAGCGTTCCTGTTGAGTTCTGTGTTTGAAGTTATTGATAATGGTGATGAAGATAACAACAAAGATGACAGTAAATATTTATGGATTATTTAAAAATTTTATTCATAAACTCTGGAACTGAAGCACAGGCCATTTTTCAAGGTGATGCCCAGATCCTTTGTTGGGCTGGAAACAGAGCCCTGCTCATGCCTTTTCAGCCCATTAAATTATTATTCTTATCAAATTATGATCCATTATAGTATGTGTATATATATTATTGGATATATAATATTAGATATTATTGGATCAAATTATGTTCCATCATTAATATATATCCAATATCATACATAAACATAAATAAAACTATACATATTCTGGGACTTGAATCATATATGGGATCAATTTTTTTGCCAGTACCTTGATTTCTAATTTCTTTGTCAAACAATTTGGAATATCAGTGATGATTTACCCTGGCACTCTGTAGTCCTGTTTTCATTTTTTAGTTAATTTTTCATAGAGAGTTTGTGAAAGTTAGGGTGCTTTCATTCTTAAGTTTTGCAATTTATACTGATACAGTTAAAGTGACAAAACCTAAAATTCATTGATTACTATCTGTTTAAAAATAGTTATAAGAGTTCAAGAGGGTGAAATCTTACTCACATAAATCCTCTTTGCACCAGATCAACTGCTAGTGCTTTTATTGCCATGATTATGCCTGTAAAAAAGAAATCATAGCCATAAATGCCATGGTGGTACAGCTAAATACACCTGTTTTTAAACTGTATATCTAAGCCACTTAAGAAAATGTCACCTGTATATTTTTTGTCTCGCGTTCTTTTCAAATAATAGGCATAAGTAGCCATCTTTTGAAAGCAAGCTGTGCTTTACTATTAAGTACCATAAGTACAAAGTTGTTTCTTTCTTCAAATTATATTTATTATGACACTCTGGAATGGAGTACACACTAATTTCACTGGATAAATGGAAATTCAAGACATTCAGGCTATATTGGTAGCTACTAGGCATGAAAAAGAATAACCATGTGTTAAGAGAAACAATAGTTTGTTGTCAATTCTCTTACTATAAATCAAATGCATTATCTGCAAACTGTCACTGTAGACTTCTGCATATTATTTCATTGTACTTCAAGATCACTAGGACTAAGGATAAAAATTTTTAATCTGTTTTGTTTTTGCCCTCAAATTCTTCAGTTTTGAGAAATCATGTGAGCTAACAACTTGGTTTCAACATGGAAACGGTCTAGGACAGCAAATACTCTTCCCCCCCCCCGCCCCCCAACAAGCATTTCCTTCCTTTGGCAACAACAATAATGCTATGTAAAACTTGAATAAAACTAATTTTCTTCTATTGCACTGAAATCTACATCTTAAACCCAAAAGCAAAGGAGGCCTAGGCTAAGCTGAACTAGACGAAGGTGCGTAAGTCTTACTAAAACTGACTGATCAATATATTTTCAACTGATTTTTACTTATATCTTATTTTTCTTTTGCTGTTTGCTCTAAAATTCCTGTGATTATATTACCAGCATTGTGTCTGTGCTTTTTAATACTCATTGAGAAAGATGTTAATTTAAAGCCTTATGTGGGACGTCTGTCTCGCTGGTTTGTTGTGGTGGTTAAGCAAGATCATGACTTGCAATAGGTGACTTGTGAGGTTAAAACAGTTTTATAAATAATCAGTAACTAGGCAGTGAAATTAAATTAGAGTGATGAAAATTATCGTGTATGTTTCCTGCTAAATATTACAAAAAAAAAACCTTTCCTAATTTTTTAGTTGCAAAGCTATTGGAGATGGTGGAGTAACATTGCCTATGACTCCCTCTAGTGATTCTGCTATGAGAAATGCAGCCAACTACAGATGCCAGCCATACGAAATCACCCTGAATTAGTCACTAGATAAATTCTTCACGTCTAAAAAAAAAGTTTTTCATAACAGCAATTGAATTCTCAGTAAATTAAACGGGTTTTACAAGCAGTGGGTAAAGTACTGTAGAACATACACTGTTTTGGGAAATTGATGTTCTGCAGCAAAAAATATTTTCTGATGTGAGGAGCCGTTCTTCCTTCTATTTAATGGAGAACCCTGATAAGCCAAGAGAAATAAAAGTTTATATGTTAAAAATTAATAGTGCCAGTGCGTTGCTACTTTGATATTGTTGAAAGCACTTAATTTTCAAATATACTGAGCACTCTTCTTGGATAATTGGGAAACTCCAACGCAAAAATTACTCTAATGCATTTACTGCATCACTTTGTATATCACTTTTTGCATCAGGTTGTGATGCAGTAAGACAGAATGTCACAAGATGATCAATGTACAACCATTTCATTGTGTGTATGAACACAGGAACTTTAACATTCTCACAAACATTTTAGAGTCTTCTCTCCAGTTCAGATGCTCACTAACCATTACCACTGCTGGTATCCTAACACTATGTCAAGAAACTTTTAAAAGCACATGTTCAATTTTCACAAGCATTTTAAACATATGAGTTTTATTAACTGCAAATATTCTATTTGTTCCACATATACTTAACCTTTGCCACAAAGAAATGCTAGCATTTCTCCTTGCCATAATTGTATGTCATATTCATGGCCAGGTTTGGAAATGTCATCAGCCAGTTCTTTATAAACAAGAGCCTCCATCCAGTTTGCCACAAACTCTCAAAGAGAACAGAACATCTATCCATGGGAAATGATATCCTGGTTTTCTCTGTATTAAAAAAAAAAAGAGGAAGAATGTATTTGTTCATTAATCATAAAAATGTGCTAGAAAAGAGAGGAAGTTACTATTGAAAAGTGATTTGCTGTAATTCAGTAATGACTTGGGGTTTGGATTGGTATTTTCTGCATGCAGGTATCTCATGGTGTAAGGTTTATGGGTAGTTCAGTGAAGCATTAACACCAGATGTAGTTTTGATGAAAGAAGCATCTACATGCAATTCCAGATTTTGATTGGCCAAAACTGAAAAGAGAGAACATATAACGTCCTGTGCTGTCAGCTCAAAAGTCAGGTCAGACTGACACGTTAGTTCATACTGAGTCCTTAGTTTTCTTGTCAATAAACCACTTCATGTTCCTGTTGTGAAAGGAAAGTCTAGTGTGTTACATAATCCCGTGAAAAACTTAATAATAAATATTTTGTTATCTAAATTGAAGGAAAGGAATCCATATCCCACTGGCATGCATTTCTGCATAACTCTTTCTTCCAAAACAATCCCAAGCATTTTTAAAATGAACAACTTCACTCACCTCTGAAATACAGCAATCTTTGGAATGGGAATTACTAAACACTTGCTAGCATTACACAGCTAGGAGCATTCCTACTCATTCTCCATTGTTACTATTTTGACCCTGCAGCAGCTGTTTATTTGGAAAGTCCTATTTCATAATTACTTACATTGAATGAATAAAGTTATCGATTGGGTCGAGGTTAGTGTTCTGTCTTGGAAACCCTGTTTTGCAAAGCAATTCCTCCATTCTCTAGCACATGAGGGAGTAAATGCTTCAAAGTTAGGTTCAAAGGATTTTGAAACTATGGACACAAGTTTTTCTGTTTCTTTCCTAGGTCCTGTTATAAAAGCTGATATTGAATGTTTTTGATACTCAGACTATACAGCATGAAAAGCCAGGGAACATCATTCCCTGCAAAGCATGTGTCAGAAAGCAAAGTAACCTGGTTTGCACACGTCTCTTCTACTTAGAGAAATCAGAACTTCGGGAATCTTTTTTTCAGTGAGGCTTCACCAAATCACCATCTCATTAACAGACTTTTCCCAACCACTCACAGATTCCAAGCACATCTGCTTATTGGAAGAGTCTCCTTTTTTTTTAATTCCCCTGGATATTAATTTGAAAGTAGGTCAATTCTATTATGCTGATCTTATATCGCTGGTGTTACTGGACTTCTTTTGTGGTAATGATTGCCAGATAATCACTTTGCTTAGGCATGGTCTGGACATGCCTTGCTCAATCTACTGGGAACTTGGTCACCTCATACAGAATGTATCTTCTGAAAAACCATACAGCTGCTATAGTTTCTGATTCCAAAAAGTGCTGTATGCTTTGTTTCCCACTTTTAGCCTTACTATAAAATAGAACTAGTGAGTTCAACCTATGGAAACATTACAGCAGTTCCTACTGCACCACTTAAAAACCCGTTGGCCTGTGTGGTTCTTTGGAAGGTTTCAGCATCATCACAGTCTATTGGGTAGAAGGAAATACTCCTGCAAAAACTCAGCTATAAACATGCAATGCTCTGAAGTTTGCAGATACACTACAGTGATGTAGGCATGTTCTACGACTCCTTCCCTGATGAGTTCACTGTCATCATACTTGGTATTCCATACATGCTAATTTCAGTCAGTAAAATAAAACCCCAAACCAACAATGACACAGGCCAATGCGCTCTGAGCTTAATGCAGATCCAATTTGATTCGGATGAGGTCCTGAGTCCACTGAATACACACACTTCAAGGAAAGTTTAGAAATCTAATTTTTTGAAAGGAACTCTCTTCAATATATGGCCACCAATACCATTAGTATTAATGTGGTGCCAAAAAGGATGCCAAAAAAAAAATGATGCTACTAAAGAGCAATGTTTTTCCCTTTTGCAAAATACAATATACTTAATAGCTTAAGAAATCTAGGTAGGTCTGATAAGATTTAAAATCACTTTATTTTAACAGGTCTTTGCTCTCATAGCAAGACAATACAAATAAATCTAGGCATGTAAAATACTCATGAAATCAATTACATTTTGGAACATGAAAGATTTGAGCTGTATCAAACAATATGTTAATATATCAAACAATATATGTATATCTTTTTATTCAGACATAATTTAGGCAATATTTAAGATATTTATATTATTGAAATTTTACTTTTCATATTTAATAAGGGTCTGACAGGCACAGAAATTAAGTGACTTGCCAAAAGCCAGACTGAGGACAGTACCCTGGTGGAAAAGAAAGATGGGTCTTTCGAGATCCAGATGAGCGCCTGATTGACTGGACTCCTGTTCTCCAGCCAGATGTGTAGCACAAAGGCATCCCGAGCGCTGGGAGGGGAACTGCATTAACCCTCTTACTTGTCAGGCAAGAGTGGCCAGTTTCCTCTTGGAAATAGTCTTGAAAAATACTCATTGACAGTCTTACAAAACTCCTGTGATGACAGTGGGGCTTTTCTGAAACATCTCTGTTAACACCTAAGGATAATTAAGTAACATTTTATAATTGACATGATACAGAGCTGAATCAAGGATACTTTCTCAAAAGCTCAACTGAGATTTTCAGCTTATGTGCAAAGTTTCTCTCGGTAGCGTGAGACTGTGTCTCTTGATGTATAGTCGTTGTGTTGTAGAATTGTTTCTCTGTCCATAAGCCAGAGAAATACTTGTTGGGGTTGGTATCTGCCTGCTTTATTATTTCCTGTCATAGCCACAGGGAGAAAAATCACTTACCTTGGCATGACCACTTCCATCATTGTTCTCCAGAATAAACAGCTAATTTCTTCACTTGTGGTCATAAATTCGAAATCTCAATCATGACTTCAGCTGATTACTCTTTAATTGCACACACAATTCAGCTGAAAGGAGAATAAAGAAAAAATATTTATTTAAGACCAACCAATATTTGAAGCCCTGTAATGAATATTAAATAGTATTTAATAATGTTTGTATGTTAAAGTGGGTTAAACAAGCTACTAAACTAAGGAAGGGGGAAGAAAAAAAAGGATATGACTTTTCATAATACTAAGTAAAATATCCTGTAAAATATCCTGAAGGTTTATGGAAATGTTTTGGGTTGTTTCTTTTATAGGAAATCACTTGTAATTGCATTAACTCGGAAGGAAATTTATATTTATAATGGCAGGTAACAGAATAGCCGTTTAGTATCTTTTGTTTTGAATATTTGAATAGATATGCAATCCTGTTAGTGTGCATCACTCTGAAATTTATAGCTTTCCAGTACAAGCTAATTTAAAATAATGAAAAAAATATTGTTTATTCTAGCATTTTTGCATGTCTAGACTGCTTCTTAAACACAAGCTGTGCTGTAAAGTACAGCAAAAGACACAATATATTTCAGCTTTCTTAGTTTGTTTCTATTTTGCAAGACATAAATCCCCAAACACTCTTAAAGATGCAGAGAACAGCACAGTGTAACACTTGTTAAGTTTACAAAATTAATTTAAATGAACAATTTCTGCTGATTTTTATTACTCACGTAATTTCCTGTTCTCAAGGACAGATGACAAATACTTATTATACAAAAAGTATTTCATTAATTCCTAGGTTAAAGACTCAGTTTGATTTTTATCTTATGTAAGTCATCTTAAGATCTTATAACCTCTATCCTCATCGATATCATAGCTCCTGACTCAAGTAACCAAACAGGGAACTGGGTCCACAAAGTGCACAAAGTTCCATTCCGAGTCTTTGTAACATCTTGTCTCGCACGCCCGTGCTAAAGCCAAGCCCTTTTGGTATGTGCGCGTGAACTCTCAAAATGCGCAGTATAAAAATGAATGCATTTTATACATAATTCATGACATTTAAAAAAGCATTGTCACTTGACAGCTGAGATGATAATAAAATTAGTATGTTCTACCTCCTGCTGTTAGGTACCGGACTTCCAAAGCTCCGTATTGTCATCGTTCTGGCAATAGCCCTGCAAGACAATAAACACCACTGGTGCCTGGCTCTCCCTCAAAAAGGTATGTATTTAGAAATTGCAGCCCCTTTAAAAATAACACAGTCTCAACTTCCCACATATTCCTGTCAATAGATGTATGATGTCTCCAGTCTTGGAATGAAAGGAGTAGGTACCACATAGTCATGTGACAATTTATGGCTGTAGGGTTTTTTATATGTCTGCCATTTCTAATTATTACTGTATTTGACCTAACATGATTTGACGTGAAGTTAAGCCAGTTTCTTGGAAAAAAAAAATAAAATTCTACAAATAATTTAGAAAAACTGATCATTCATTGTAAATTATAGACCACTGTGGAGGGTGGAACTCTGAGAGACCCACTGTGTATTCATTATGAAGTCCAGGCACAGTATCAAGTGGCATTTATGGAGCACAGTGCAACGCAGATAAACATTGCTCATTGCAATGCAAACTTGGGAATTTGCATTATTGAGAAGCAGGAGTAAAAACAGTGCTAGCACTCAACGATCCCAAGTGGGATTTATTTTACATGCCCAGTAAATGGGGATGAGGGAAAAAGAAGAAAAAGAAACTATTGTTCACATAAGTATGCAGAGAATACAAGTCTTACTTGGGATTGAGGCAAAATCCTCGGAAAAGATATGCTACAGTGTAGTTGCAACTTGTTTTCTGAGTTCTTCTGTTGCTCTGCCACGAAAAAAGAAACAAAGCAGAACTATGGTAGGCCTCCAGCAGAGAGAGACCGGCAACCTTCTCTGGCAGTCTGCTGAGAGTAGCTCCTCCGTGTTCCCTGCACCAGCCTCCGCTATGCCCCATTCCCAGGAGTGAAGGCAAGGCGTGTGTGTCTTGGTTTCTTGCATAGAGACATAAAAGTGAATTACAATCTTTCTTGGAGACTGTCATCTACTGTGGCCTCTCCATGACTTATCTAGGTGACCAAAGCCAGGCTACTCAAGCAATATATTTTGTGTGACCTTTGCAAAAATGCTGAGAATTTGTCCTACAGGCAGTGCATTTTTATTAACAGGTTATTCCACAACAACTGTAAAGCCAGTAGTTGTGTAACAGCTATGAGACTTTTCCCCTTACATTTTGAGTTTATAAAAAAATCAGCGTCTGTGGGAAGAGAAACCTCAGTAATTGCAATCAGGGCAAGGCAGGGACAGCCCCTGTTCTGAAAGGCAGCAGCCTGCCTGCAAGCCAACCTGCACCAAAGTCACAGGGCCCTGCTAGCACATAACTTGCCTTGTATCAGCCACCGTGCACACAGCATCCCAAAGAGCCAGCTGCAGGTGCTGTATGGAAACCATCTTTCTGAGAGTTTTTTCTGTTAAGTGTGAGTTTTAGAAAAAAAGCAAGCTTGACCTTCACAGTATGCAAAACTTTGGCTTGGGTCCTAGCTCTTTTCACATGTGAATAGTTCCTGTGGGGCCTCTTCATGTGCTTAGAGTAACAAACAATTTCAGGGCTTAGACCTTGATCTGAATGAAGGGTAGCAGCAATACCTTCTGATGTGCAGAAATATTTTTGTTCTTAGTGAAGTAATGCATTTGCCGCATGGACAGAGCTAATCTTACACTGCCTTTGACTCTTCATTTTCATGATGTAACTGCTTTGGTTTGTAAAGGGGGTTCGTCCTCTTCAAGGGTACCAGTTCATTCCAGTATCAGTTAAATAAGCCGTCTACGCCTCCGCTTTTGTTTGTTTGTTTTTGTTGAAATAACAATTTGCACTAAATTTGCCTTGTGGCTGTGTATTTCAAACACTGTTCAGGCTGCACTGCTGGATCCATTGTAGCTTATCCTTAGACACCACTTTGAAAAGCAGGACGGGTCATCCCCCCCAGACATGCTGGTGGCTCTCCTTTCCGCAATGGCTGATGCTATCGCAGTTGATCGCTCTTGCACAGGACAAACCATTGGGTAGGTCATTTCGTCTCCCAGTAATATTCAAACCTCTTTCAGTATTATTTTTTTTCAAGTAATCATCTTTATTTTAATTTAATCTAAAACCAGGACAAGAGTATGACAGCGTCCAAACGATACACAGAAATTCCTTCATCAATTTCCTCTTCTGAGGTGTGAAATAGAGTTGTTTATTAGGATGTGCCTTTTATGAACTTGGGTAGTTTAGAAATCCATGGCAATGACAGCTTAATGAAAGAGGTATTAAAAGGACAGACAACCAATCCTAATCTGTATGCCACCAACATGATGTAAACCACATACGCAAAGCTGCATGCTGCTTTTATTGTTGTCCTTTTGTTGTTTATATATGCTTTATTTCACATTTTATTACAAAATGTTCAGAAATGTTGATAAATAAGTATAACTGACTGGGAGGCATTACTCAGTGTGTGCTGCACTGCAGCTGGGACATGAAATCTCAGATGGGGAAAATGTTGTGTTTGTACGTAACGAGGTACCTCTACTGTCTGTATATGGGACAAAAACAACAAAGTCACAACTTGCTGCACTAAATTCATAGACTTTAGCACCCGGTGTAGTAAAATACAATGGGCATTTGGTCATAGTCAAGCAACTGAAATACGACATGAAAATACAACCTAGAAGAAGAGGAATTACATCTGTTCTGTAGTATTTTAGCATGGTTAATGGCCATGCAAATGTTCATTCCAAGTCTATGTTCAAAGAATCTCACTGAATATATGCGTTAACAGGTAGGATGGATACAATTCACTGAAGGACTGGGGATTTTTAGAAGCTTTTTTTAGAACTCTCTGATCCTCATATATACCTTTATTTCAGTGAAATGCTGGCGTTTAAGCTATATTTAGCGATAAAAGTGAGACATCACCTACATCTTGCTACAGTGAAGAAGGTAAAACAAGGGTTTCACATATATCTTCATGCTATTTTTAAAGGACACATGTAAAAATGTGTGCTGTTAGGGTAAGTGCAATTTCTTTTCTTGTTCATCAGAAAAGAGTTTAAAACTGTCTCCTCACCCAACAGCAAAGTACAGAAAAAAATGCTAAATTATTTACTAATAATTATTGTGTTCACTGAGAAGTGCCTACTGCAGGCATCTGGCAAAATACTGCAAATAATTCAAGATACTCAAATTATTAAAATCAACACCACAAATTAACTATTAATTAAACTGTGTTTTCACGCAAGCATTCATAAACAGCCACACTCACCCCCACACTCTCACTTTGCAATCACTGATCCTGCACGTAAAAGAGCTGCCTTGGCAAAGGCTGGGCTCCCGCCCTGTCTTACGGCCACCAGTCTCCCTGCAGCTACAGCGCCCCGGGGAAGCGCCTCCCGTGCGGCCCCGGGCCGGCTCCTACCGCCGCGGCCCCGCGGGCCGGACCCGGCCGCCCCGCCCGCCCTTCCTCGGTGAGGAGTGCCCGGCCCGGCGCGGGACAGACCGGCCCGGAGGCGAGCCGAGACCGGCGCTGCTCTCCCGCCCGCGTCCCCGTCCGCAGCTGGTCCCCGCCTGAGGGTGCGGCACGACCCCGCGCCTCCGGCTCGGGTCTCCCGGCGTACCCGAGACCTCGGCCCCGAGGA